>CM065478.1:20313064-20613868 GCA_032873175.1 Leptopilina drosophilae
TTATGGCAATTAAATATTTTCTGCAAGTTTAGGGCAATACAGAAAAACATTAGAAATATCAACAATAAATCCATTTGGTCGTTTCATGAGGGCTTTATTATTATTTATGTGACGACAATGAACTTAGCAATATGTTTTAAAAGTTGTAAGTTTCTTCTTGGTAACATTTTGACATTTTTCAAAATTTGTCTGGATTTTAATATTATTAAATTGTAATGTATTATAAAGGAATAAACACAATCAAAACACAGGGAATACACGTAATACACAACGTTTAGTAAATGATCACGTAATCTTTATAAGCATTAGTATGTTAATAACATTATTACTCGATATAATGTACAGTACCGGCCAGAATTGTCAGTCCACATACAAAATTCGTATTAAAAAACACGACCATGATTCTCGTTTTACAAGTTTTTCAAGTTCAGGATTGCTCTAAAACGGGGTTAGAAAAAAAAATTCAAAATTCACCATGTAATCAAGCCTTGTGATCTCCTCTTTAAAAGTAGACTAAGTTGTCTTAAAAAATTTTACGGTGGTTTAAAAGATATTGGAGATTGTAAAAAGGTCGGCACGATTGGACAAGCAAACCATCCATTCAAGCAAAACAGTCACATCGCGCCTTCATAGCCAGGGCCGAATAGGACGCTTTATCCAAAAACGGGCCCCATTTTTTATAATTAGTTATGGAATTTATTATTAATTATTAATTACACTGGTTTAACAATGAAATTTCCAATAGAATCAAAACCATTTCTTTTTTTCGATTAGTAGGTGTTTTTGGGGTAAGAAAATCATAGTTTTTAATTTTTTTTCCTAGTGTGACTTTTTTTAGAGCTTCAAAAATTTTGTATTGTTGAAGGAGCGGAAACGGAGCACTTTAAATTTACCTGTTTGGAAAATCAACTAGTCGAAAAATGATGAATAGGATGCCCGTTAGAAAGGTAATTAATTTATCTTTCAATCAATATAATACAGAATAAAATTGAATGAAAATTGAGAGAACTACAGTCGAATCCAAGATCAAATTTCCATGGAAATTTTGATGATTTTTAGACACTTGGAGACTAAAATTTTTGATATTTTTTTCCACAACAAACAGTAGAAAATATTTAGGTTTTAAAATTTTTTTTATTGATAGCTTATCCCATTGTACAAGAACTTTCCAGCCCTTGTGGACCTTGAGTTGGATTCCAAAACCGGAAATTGTACAACACATTTAGTGAAACGAAAATACTTTAGCCATTTTTAGTATACTTTTTCAATATTTGCAGCCAAACATGCAAATAAGTCTAATATAAGTTAAGTACTAAAGTTACTAAAATCACAGCAATCAAGGAACTTCTAGAGTTGCTCAATTCGGAATACAATGTTCATGTATCAAAATTTCAAAATGGCGGATCCAATATGGCAGACTAGTTTTTTTAAAAAAAATCGATTAAAACTTTATGGACAATTTCGTTTACTCGGGGGTTTTACGGTGACGCTAATGACGAGTCTGATGTTCCAGATTTTAAAAATTTAAAAAATGGTAGATTCAATTGAGTGAACGAGTTTTGGCTCTCTGTTAAGGTCCTATGATTAACAAATTCCATGTCATGTTTTGATAATTCAAAAAGGTGTATTCAGTCTGTGCGAACATATTTTAATTGTTTTATGCATGAAATACTCATGAACAAATTAAATCATTAGGGTTTTGTTGGGATTCTCTAGATCCGAAACCAAAGTCGGTTTTGAAATTTTTAAAGTGATGTTTTGTTGATGAAAAATAAAAACTTTATTATAATTGCAAATAAAACCTATCTTAATTTTAATTTTCAATAAAGATTTCTATAACTTTTTAAATCTGCAATACCATTTTAAAATCTCATTCGAAAATATCAGACACTAAAATCTTATCCATAGGAGGGGGATAAAGAATGTAAAAGGGCTCGAAAACATTAAAAAAATTATTTTAATTTATTATTTTAAAAACTTTTGTTTTTTTATATATACTTTTGATAAAGTTAATTTAGGGGGAGAGTAGTGCTACATTGAACCAGCGTTTTAACAAACGGGTGAAACCACTTTAATTTTCTTAGAAATGACTGAGTGTTAATTTTTCTTATTTGAATATATAAAATATTAGTATTACCGAAAGCGGACTACGTCCAAAAGTTTCGAGCACGTTAGGTTTATTATTTACAAAGAAAAAAACGAAAAAAAAATGTTTTTTTCACGTACAAATATAGAAAATTTTGTGGAAATATAATGAATTTTTTTGATTCAAATAGGAAGTTTTTTAAAATTAGTACAAACATTGTGATTTATGTCGCTTGAGGGTGTCCAACTTCAATATTCCGATGTGATAAAGAATTTAATAGCCTTTATAAATTTCTTATAAACTATTTTTTGTTGTGAATGTTATGTAAATGCAGTGAGTGCGGCATCATTGAACCACCACGACAAAAAAGCAAATAATTTTCAATTTTAAGAGTGGTAAAGTTGTTCTGCTCTACATAATTAGTTAAGAAAAAATACTAGAAAACATGCTTTCTCATCACAATTGTGATCGAGATAAACTCAAAACTGTTCACTTCTCTTACCTAACCTGAACATCAAAATAGTATTAATCTCCTATATTAACAAATAATAAACTACTTTAAACTAAACAATTTTCTTATTTTTTTTGGAGTGAAAAATAATATTTTTTTAAAATGCTTGTTAGTGGAAATATTATTTTTGAAGTAAATTGTAGTGTTTTATTAAAGGTGGTTCAATGTAGACAACAGATTTTTCAAAATAAGAATAGTGTAAATTGTGTAGAGAAAGAAATGAAAATTTTAAATTATTTAATCATAGATTAAAGCAGTTTGTGTTTGTTATGTGTATAGTTAACTAAGAGGACATACTTCAAGCTTAATGTTGATACGAGGCTACAGGCCGTGTGGCATCGATGAGCTGTGTGGTGTCAGACGTTATTAGATCTCTTAGCGAAGGGTTGTCTAAAGGTCAAGAAAATACCTGATAAGCTATAAATTTGTAAAATTTAATTAGTTCTTGAACTTTTAGAAAAATACCCCGGTTCATTGTAGCCTACCCTCCCCTATATATATTTAAAATGTATGTGCAGTTAAAATTGTTATACAAATTTATAGAAAATTATAAATTAGATAGTTTATTGCAATTAGAGTAAAGTTTTTTATTTTCTAATCAACATTAAATTAATTTAAAATTTTTTTAATACCGTCGTTGGATTTTAGGAAATGAAAGTCCCCACAAACTCTAATGTATTAATTTTTTATGAGTTTTTAGTGTTTTAACCTTTTTAAAATATGTTCGCACAGACTGAATACACCTTTTTCTAATTTTTCAAATATGACAGTGGAATTTTGTTAATCAGAGACCTTAATCTGAGAGCCAAAACTCGTTCACTTCAATTGCAATTTACCATTTTTTAATTTTTTAAAATCTGACATAAGACTCGTCATTAGACGTCACCCGAAAAACCCCCGAGTAACGAAATTTGTTCCATAATATTTAATCGATTTTTTTAAAAAAACTTTTCCACCATATTGGATCACCTTGATGTGTGATGTTAGTAACTTTAGTATACTTAACTTAATTTTAATATTTGCATGTTTTGCTGCCTAAATATTGAAAAGTTATACTAAAAAATGGCAAAGTAGTTTCGTTTCACTAAAATGTTGGTGTACAATTTTCATTTTTAATGCAATCAAGGGTCACAAGGGGCTGGAAAGTTTTCTCTAATGGGATAAGCTATCAATAAGAAACATTTTAAAAACCTAAATATATTTCAACTGTTTGTTGTGGAAAAAATTATTCAAAAGTTAGTCAAGTGTCCTAAAAAGCATTAAAACTTTCCAATAGATAATTTGATCTTGAAATCGACTGTAGCTTTCTTAATTTTCATTCAATTTTATTTCTGTAATTTATGGATTGGAAAGATAATTATTAATTACCTTGTCACAAAACGGCATCCCACTCATCATTTTTTGAAGAGTTGATTATCCTACATATGGTAAATTTAAGTGCCGTTTGCTCCTTATAAAATAAAAAATTTGGAAGCTACAAAAAAAACTTCACGAGGGAAAAAAATTTAAAACTATGAATTTTCTTTACTCAGAAAACAACTACTAAATCGAAAAAAGAATGTTTTGTTCTATTGTCAAAATAAAGTTTTTAGTTTTTGTAATCCTGTGTTATTAATTATTAATTATTATTTATATTTAATTTTTAATTTACTAAAATTCTAGTTAAAATAATTTAATTTTTAATTTAGGAGAAATTTATTAATTTATAATATTGATAATTTATAATTTTGAAACAATTATTTACTGTTATTAATTAATTTTAAAATAATAATTCTAGATTAAAAAAAACCTATAAAAATGTGTTCAAATTACAGTTTTTATTTTAAAATGAATCTCATTTTAATTAATAATTAATAATTAAATAATTAATAATTAATAATTAATAATTAATAATTAATAATTTAATAATTAATAATTTAATAATTAATAATTAATGATTATTAATTAATAATTAATATTTAATAATTAATTAATTAATAATTAATAACTCCGCTACGACCGGTCCCAAAGCCCGGGACTTCATCCACTTTGCTAATCTGCGCCCATTCATAATATTATGTTTATGCGAATTGGGCGTATATGGGTAGAGTGGTTTGAAGGATGAGGAGGGTGAGTTGGGGAAATCTTTGGGGTGGAGGACCCATTGGAGATCTGTATGGAAGAAAATTCACTGGTGTAAATGGAAGGGTATTGCTATAAACGCAGTAACTCCCTCTGATTGGGGCAGGAAGATTCTGAACCGGTGGGTTCAGTAATGGAATTATTGTTTTGTTTATGTCTTGTGAATGCGGAAGGGATAGTCTATAAGAACAGGCATCTTCCATGAATGGGCAGCTCCTGTTATCTCGCTGGTCATCCCTGCCGGCACGTCTGTTCATGTTCAGCCATGCGCTCGGGACGCAGATTGGGGGGATTCAACTTGCGGGATAACAGGAACTGGTGTAATGAATCTGAAAGGTTTATGTCCTATAAACGACGCCCTTTCCCGACTGTGAAATGTAAGGGGAAACCTCCGGAGAGGCCTTCTTCTTGAGTATGTTTGTGGGGATGGCCGCTATAAACGCGTTGTTCCCTTGTTTGTACGAGCGCGAAAGGGGACCTTCCGAATGGTCTCTGCCTTAGGGGATCTTCAGGCAACATTTTACATAAATACACATCATTATACACTGATACGGGTACCAACACCTACATAACAGAACACATATACACTTACGAACTGACCAATTTATCACACCCATATCGTAACCTCGAAAATATTTTTTTTATGATCATGTGTGATGACAAAAACGTATATCCCCCAAGACAGGTACCTCGAAAGAGGGTAATCCTGCCGCCGATTCCGATCTGGTGAAAGCCCCGGGGTGGGTCGGCGCAAGGCCCACGGATTTTGGGGGGGGGCAAACAGCACACTGGTCTTTTTGACCATATCGACGGAGACGTAATGGAGAACAGAGGTTGTTGAAAACCTACGCTTCCATTACTAGAAATACGGATGTGTCCCCTGTTGCTGGGAGGGATTTTAAAAAGATGCTTCAAGCTTATGGATAGGCAATGTTGAAGTTTTCGGAGGCCACCATGGTTTCAGGGCCCTTAAAGTTTGTTAAGGAGGGAATCCTGAGAACTAACCCGAAGCCAGTGAAGGACGGCGCCCGTGAAAGGCTTTCCACTTTGGAGAAAGCATCTACGGCATGGTACAAGGATTTACGAGAAGAGGGGGGTAGAAATCTTTAAAAATTGAAATCTTTCCCTCTTCCCCCTCAATGCGAGGAGAATAATAAGACCGAAGGGAGAAAGTCTGGTGGAGACCCCTATTCAGACAGAAAGAAGAGGGAGGCCCTCGACGACTCCCCCTGAATAGGATGTCAAATGTAAGGAAAGGGGTCCGACTCTCCTCAAAAGAATGCTGAAGAAGCTTATGCCTGATTGAGGCTCGGACAACCGAAGGAACCCACCATAAGACGCCTGGGTTAAGGTTAAAGGGAAGAAAAAAAAGAAAAAGGGGAAAGAAAAAAATTTGGGAAGACCCAGTGGGTGGGACCGAAAAAGACCGACAGAGAGTAAAAAGAAAAGAAGAGCCCTGCTGAAAGTAATGTTGAGGTCCTTGTCGGTCCGTAGATTCCAGAAAGACCGAAGTTCTCCTGGTTCTTACGAAGGGACAGGACCTTACAAAGTTCTGGCAGTGAGCTGACTACGGCCCTTCATAGGGCAGGCGGAAGTGTCAAATGTGGTTTCGACGAGGTCATGTTGAAATTGTAGACCTCGACGAATCCGTTAGTTGTATCAAAGGTAATAAAAGGCCATACAAAGTTTCTATGGGCAAGCCCAATTTAGATGTGCCTTGCCAGATTGTGACCCGTTACGGATCTACCCCACCACAGATGGCGATTCATGGCGTCTGCCAGATGCAGACGCGGAGTCGCTACTTAGGGACAGGACGGATCAGAATTGGCTGAGGGCTGTCAATCTGCCAGAGTTCGAGCCAGAGTGGAGGTAGAAAGGTGTTTCAGATGCCTTTGCTACGGCCACTTGGCACGTGGCTGCAGTGGCCCAGACCGAAGAAATGCTTGTTGGAAGTGTGGTGGTCTGGACCACAAGCAGCAGGTCGTTTAAGGGTCCTGCTCGTTGCATGACTTGCTCTGACAAGGGATCAAAGGAGATAAACCACCTTCCGGGAAGCAGGGCTTGACCCAGTTTATTGGGGAATCCTGTCCGGTCTTTAAAAACCAAATTACGGGGTTCTCCAGGTTAATATCGGAAGAGGGGGAAGAGCCGCGCTGGACATCTTGATGCAGACTGCAAGACAGAGAAAGGCTGTTTATACTGATCTTCAGTGATCAGTGTAGAAAGCCGGAATTCTCTGTCTGGTTTCACCAGTACGCATTGGGATAGGTCCGGGATACAAATGTGCTCAAACCCCGACATCGCTGTCAGTGATTTCTTGGAGTCCGATAAAGGGCTTTGTTTGGGTAGAGGTGGCGGGTTTTCGTATATACAGATGCAACTTCTACCCCAAATGATCCCCATTAAGAAGTTCGATGCCGAGATCAGCTCTCTTGAAGAAAGCATAAATGCTTTTCGACGGGGATAGTCCTCATTGCGGGAGACTTCAATAGTAAGTCGCCGGAATGGGGGAGACCCGTCAGGGGACAGGAGGGGGGTCTTGGTCACGGACATGGTCTAGACGAATGACCTGGTAGTAGTTGAACCGGGGAAAGAGTTCACTTTTTAGGCGGGGAGCGGTTTTTTCAGGATTCAATTATTGACCTGACATTAGCATCTCCCCGCCTGTCCCGCCAGAGTGAGAAAACTGGAATGGTGCTGGACCAGGTGACCATGAGCGACCACCAGTACATTGAGTTTTCAGTCTCCGAGGAAAAGGCGGGAGGGCCACATTCATCCACAAAAGGGTAAGAATAAAAACCCTCCAGGAAACCTTAGGAGACTTGAACAGGAGAGAAGTTGGCAAAAATCTCTGGGTGAGGCTCGCCTTATTAAAGGACTCAACTGGCAGGATGGAGCCAACTTCTTTAATGGGCATAGTGCGAGAGGCGAGGCAAATTATAGTGGATGCTTGAAACCACTCCATGCCTCGCCGGCACAAAACAAAAGCAAGGAAAGGTGCTCTGTACTGGTGGAGCGATGAACTAGCCCGCTTAAGAAGAAGAAATGCAACGCGGCGCGAAGGAAATATACCCATTCTAAGGGAGACCTCGCGCTGCAAGAAGATTGGCATAAAGCCCAGACGCTTCTTCAAGCGGGCTATAAGGAGTAGCCAACGTAAGTGCTGGAAGGACAGAATCGAGAACGACCGAGAGTCCGATCCATGGGGTTTGGCGTTAAAAATTTGTTACTAAGAAATTAGTATCCAAGGCAACAAATACCCCCGGTCTAGGCTATCCGATATGGGTCCAGGGAAGATCATAAAAGCGCTATTTCCCCTCGTGGAACCGTGCCCCAAGGAGGATTTATACTTGCGTAGTACAGATGGAGGAACTCTTCAAGCAGGAAGAACTTATTAAGGCTGCAAGGTCGTTGAAGAACGGCAAAAACGCCAGTTAATGATGGATTACCGTGCGAGATCCTAAAAGAGGTGTTCGCAGTGTATCCGGAGTTGCATTCTCAACGTCTTTTAATGCATGTTTATAAGCTGGAGGAGTTCTTCAGCGACTGGAAAGTGCAAAAGTTGGTCCTTCTTAGGATAAGGCGATAAGCCTCTAGATGAAGTTATCATCGTTACAGACCATTTTGTCTGTTGGATACGATGGGGTTAACTTATGGAGGCTATGGTTTCTAGAAAGACTTCAGGGAATTCCTGGTAGGCGAAAAAAGCCTATCAGTGATAGTTGTTGTTTCCTATCCGACATACGGAATGCGTTTAATTCTGCGTGATGGGACATCTGCATTGAGGCGGTTAAAGACGAAAAGGAGTACCGACGTATCTTTGCGAATGATGGGATGAACTATCTTAGCAGAAAGATGGGTCGTGTACGAATGCAATGTGTGCCGTCTCAAGGAAGAAATGACACCTGCGGGGCACCACAGGGGTCGAAGGTGGGTCCATTTATATGGAACGTCATGTACGACGGGACTCCTGTGAATGGATCTGCCTGAAGGACTACAACCCTGAAAGCCTTCGACGATGACGTACTTCTAGTGTGTAGAGCACGGGGAAACCAAATTTCTTCAGATAAAGCTCAATGAAAGTTTGCGGCGAGTAGAGCGTTGGTTATATCGTCATGGGCTGCAAATGGCCCTAGAGAAGACCGAGGGCTCTACTCGTTTACAGTCCGGAGAGGCTTTTGAAGCCCCTAAGGTGAAAATAGGTGGAACTGAAGACTCATGGGGAAAAAAGCTTAAGTACATGGGAGCGACGTTGGACCAAAGGTTAAATTTTAGCTAACATGTGGATATCACAGCGCTCAAGGCCCACCGAATGTTTCGGGTAACAACCTATCAAGGTTAATGCCCTACACTTGGTGGTCCCAGGGAAAAAAAGCGGCGCTTAGTGAGACTGTGGGTCTAGCAAAGCAGCTTTACGCTGCCACTGCATGGGCGGACGCCCTAACGAACCCGCAGGCATCTTGGATAGGTTACTTTCTGTACCAAACAGGGAGTTCACGGAGAGTTAATCTCAGCCTATAGGACGGTGTCTGTTTGCCGCTGCTCTGGTTCTTGCGAGTACTACCGCCTATCAGGATTTGTTGGCAAAAGAAAGACAGGAAGTCTTTCGGATCAACAAAGAACGGGCGGACTCGCGGGGAACACCAGGGCAGCGGCAGTCTAAAGATGGCTATCCGCAAAAAAGCGGCAAGAACCAGACTCGTCGACAGTTGGCAGGCAAGATAGGGATGGGGAATCCAATGGAAGGTGGACTTACCGCATGATTCCCCACCTCGCCACATGGTTTAGATAGGAAAGCACGGAGGTGGTTGGCTACTACCTTGCGCAATAGCAATGACTGGTCACGGCTGATTCGGACAGTACCTCCACAGATTTAAGTTCAGAGAAGAGGCAAAATGGGTGTATTGCGGCGCTGAAATTGACGACGCGGAATCACACTCTCTTCTCCTGCGGGCGAATGGAGTGAGCTGAGACGGGGCATCGTTTGACGCGGTGAAAACTCAAGTCACCGCTGATAACATGGTCTCGATTATGCTCCATAAAGCAGCCCCCCCCCCCCCCCGCCCCCCTCGACTCTTGGGCGCCCACATCGAGTTCTTCATTACATCGGTAATGAAGACAAAAGATGTGGACGGAAGAAGAGGTTAACCTGGAGAAATCGTTGGGGGCGTTTTGCGGGCGGGGGGCAGGAGGAAGTATTTTTGGTTCCTCCTCCCACTCACGCGGACTCCCCCTGGTGGTTATTAGGAATAATTGTCTAACACGAACAGGACAGGGAGGACTAAGAGAGAGTACTTCCACTTGCGAAGTAAAGTCCAATAGGTAATTCCGCTAGTGGATTGGATGTCCCAGTATAAGACCCCAGGAGTGGTTTTTAGTGGGTCGACCAGATTCAAGAGCGGTCATCCCCACATAGACCTGGGAATTCATTAATAATTAATAATTAATAATTAATAATTAATAATTTTATTAAATTAATAATTTATAATTAATAATTAATAATTAATAATTAATAATTAATTAATAATAATTAATAATTAATAATTAATAATTAATAATTATTAATTAATAATTAATAATTATTAATTAATAATTAATAATTAAAATTTATTAATTAATAATTAATAATTGATAATTTATTATTAATAATTAATATATTAATAATTAGAATTAATAATTAATTAATTAATAATTTAATAATTTAATAATTAATAATTAATAATTTAATAATAATTAAATTATAAGTATGGGGCCCGTTTTTGATAAAGCGTCCTATTCGGCCCTGGCTATTGAGGGCCGCGATTGTGACCTGGTTTGCTTAAATGTTGTTTTGTTGTTAACCGTGCTGAAAAAACTTTTTAAAATCTCCAATATCTTTTAAAACACGTTAATATTTTTTAAGCTACTTTGTCTACTTTTAAAAAGGAGATCTAAATGCTTTATTATATGTTGGAATTTGAATTTTTTTTTTCTAACCTCGTTTAGCAGAGCAATCCTGAACTTAAAGTTAGATAACAGAATTTTCAAAAATCAGAAAATTATACGATATTTCTCACACTCAAAACTAAGGTTCTATTTAACGAATTGTTTTGAAACTTTAGCTCATTTTCACACGAAATTTTATAAGCTTTCCAATGGTTTTTTTTAAATTTTTCTAGACTTATTTTTAATCTGAAATATTTATCAAAAATCGAGAGGCATGGTTTTAATACGAATTTTGTAAGGGGACTGGAAATTCTGGCCGGTACTGTAATAATTGGTTAATGAACATAATTGGTGTAACGCGACAGCGGTTCACTCTTAGGCGGTTAATGCACGGACTGATTGCCTTCAGGTACTTTCTGCAAAAAGGTCCTTAGGTTCAGGTACCAAAATTTATGTTTACCTCTGCTTGCCTATTTGTCATATTGAGTGTTAGTACTGTTGCAATTCCAACACCCTTCCTTAACTGTTAACACACGAAAGAATTGATCTATTTTAATCCACAACGAAATGCCATGGTTCGTAACTTAATTTTGCTCCGTGGTTTTGTGAGCAATATCTGCCAGCATTTGATCAGTAGGACTGTATTTCAAAGTTGAGCGCTTCGTTTTCCTTTAATTCTTTGACAAAATGAAAATTTAGTATCAATGTGTTATTGTTCGATTTACTAAATTATCTGTTGTTGATTAACTTTAAACAGCTTTGATTATCCTCAAAAATTGTAGTCGTCCCTTGCTTCTGATTCAGAATATTTTCTAATAGACGTCGAATCCCAGATTACACTGTTGACACGCCTCCGCCAGTTTTTGCTATACAATATTCTGCTTCCGTCTGAGGATAATGCAACCGAAGTTTGTTTTCGGAATCCCCAGCTGATTGTTGCATTTAAAAATTTAAATACATATCCACTGTTTGATCATCTGTCCTCTGTCCTGATTCTTTTCTGTTCTCTGCCCAGTAGGCATCAGCACGTTTCCTATCAGTTCTTCTTTGTTGTTTGACGATGACCCATTATTATCTCAATAATCCTTAGTCCCTTTCAGGTATCTTGTAACTCTCGTTACACTCCGTCCAGTCAGCTGATGTTGGGGGTTTATTGTTCTGACTTAATATGGTGACACCTCGCTGTAAAGTCTGGCCTTGTATTTACAGACCAAATATAGAAGAGCACTATTATACTGTTGATATTTTTCAACTGTTTTTTCATTTTCCGGTTGATTTAGAATCTTCGTGTATCCTGGGTCCAATGGTACAATTTGAATTTTTTGCATTCTTGATGTCTGTATATATTTAAAATATTTTTTATATATTGCGTTTGCTCGTGATGCATAATAAGAGTCTTAATTTCTTATTATTTCTACTCCCAATATTGTATTTTAAAATTCCCAAGTCTAATATTTGTAATTATACTTTTGAAATTTTTCTAGCTACTTTATTTTATTTTCTCTATTGTATTTGAAGCGATTTATAAATTCATAAACTTGAATAAAATTTAATAAATGGATTCTCTTCTCTTCTTTTTTTCATAATTACTTGGATACATATGGGAAATTTGTTTTAATAATCGTAATGTAACAAGCTTTGAATTTATATGTTTTTCATTCTTAATTTAGCCGATTGCTTTAAATACTTTTATACACCTTTTTCTTTTTTCTTGACTATCTTTGTATTTGCTTTATTTTTAATTTTCGATAGCCTTCTGGTTGATGCATTATATATTATGTGATCTAAGTTTTCGTTTTTATTAGGCTGTCGTGGGCAGCATATTGTTTTATTTTAATATTGTCTTTACCGGCATTACGCACCTTGAGAATTTTCGGGTGGGGTGGTTGGCGTTTTCACCGGTGCGTTGTAAGACCTCGTCTTTGGCAGTCCCGCTATGTTTGGGTTTAAAACCCCTGGCCACAAGTCTTGTTGATCCCTTTTTTCGATTTAAAGATCCATTTGTTGCTGACAATGTTTGTTTCTTCCAGTGTAGGTACTAATTCCCATTTTCGATTGTTCTGTAAAGAATGGCAGGTTTTCATCCATTGCCTTCTGCCACTCTATGTTATCTGTTCCTGATAACGCTTCTTTTACGCATGTAGGTTCGTCTTTCTTGATTTTAACTAGCTTTGTTGAAGCCTATATATCTGTCGTGTAGAACTACATTGTTAGTACTTTGAGATCGTCCTTTATTCTCCATTGTTATTATCTTCGATAATACTTTCTGAATCTTCAGATTAACTTGTCGTGGTTGAGTCTGCACTGTTGAGTTCTACTTCTTTCTTCCTGGTGATTATCTTCGCGAATATTACTTCTTGTTTTATCTGTCTTCAGTTGTTGATTTTTTTCCAGGATTACAGCTCGGCTTATTTTCAATTTGTCCGTACTCTTGGCGATGAGTCGACAAGGCTTTGAATTCTTCAAAGTATCCACACGAAAATATGTTTCTCCGCGTTGTATCATCACAATTTCCGACGTTGTTCTTTTGGATTTTTCATGTTAACTTCGCAACCGAATATATGGATATTTCTTGTAAATCTGGTTTTTTTCTGAATACCACATTTCATAGGGAGTTTTTTCGGAGGCTCTGGTTGGCAGACGTTTTTTGCAATTTTGTTTGCTGTATTAACTGACTCTGCCCAATACTTCTTACTCTTAAATTTGCGTCCTATATCATGCACTTTGCCATCTCTATAAGAGACCTATTTTTTCTCTCTGCTACGCCATTTTGTTAAGAAGAGTACGCTGCTGTGTTACTGAATTTTTATTCCCTCGTCTTTTTGGAATTTTTGCAAATCTGAATTTACATATTCTGTTCTACTCTATCTGAATCTAATACATTTTGGGGGTTTTATTAAATTGAGTTTTTATCATTTTAACAAATTGTTTAATTATGTTACCTGCTTCATTATATGTTCCATGAAATAAACTATCGAGTATCTAGAAAAAAAATCGGCTATTTATGGTTATAAAATTACCTTTTCTTTCCTGGCGTAATAGTTTGCATTGGTCCACAAACATCGGTGTGTAAAAGTTCAAAAATTTCTTTAGTGTTTCCTTGTTGCCTACTTTTGGAAAAGGTTTTCTTGCTAGTTTCCCTTTATACATATCATTCACAAACATCCCGCCTCCTACAGACCTTAAGGGTTATTCCAGTTGCTAGTTGTTTATCGGTTAAGTTCTTTTATTGCACCGAGATATCTATGACCTAAAATCCGATGCCAATATAATGTTGAAATATCCGCTCCATGTTTGCCATTTACTTTATTTATTGCGGTCCAAAACTTTCTCCCCATCGGATTTTATATTTGTACAAACCATTGGCACCAATTTCCAAATGGACCTCAGCCCTGTACCTTCCATTCCTTAATTTTTTTACAGTTGTTACCTTCGAAATTGAGTTTGTAACCATCTTTTGTGAGCTTTTTTACGGAAAGAAGATTAGGAACTTAAATTTGGCACGTACAGGACAAATCTTGAATTTTCACTACCTTATTTACCTGTCCACAAAACACTTTATGATTCCTGAGCCCTTTCCTTGCACTTCCGTCCTTTTTTTCCTGATTCTGCCTAAACTGTATGAATCACTTAACATACCGGATTGAATGTGTAAAAAATATCCTTTGGAGAGTAACCATATGAACTCATTGCTACGGAATCCACATACCAAACGGTTCACCCTTAGGCGGTAGGTGCCGGACTGATTGCCTTCAGGTACTTGCTGCAAAAAGGGGGGTCCTTAGGTTCAGGTGCCAATATCGGACCCCGCGCAAAATGCATTGGATATTGGCTTACCGTTAATTTTGTTCAAAATTTTCAGTATTTAGTAGTTCTAAGTGTCCTAATTAATGATATAATTTTGTTAAACTCATAAACTTCACTTGTTTGGCTGAAAACAGGGGGTGAAAGTTTACCACCTGTCTTATGGCCATTGAATTGAACATTTCAGTGCTTTTAGCCAAAATTAAACCATTATTTTTTGGTAAGTTTTAATGTCTGATAGTCAACCAATATACATAAAGAGAGAACTCTTAATGTTATACATAATAAAAATGTAAAATATCCAAACCCTCATAAACTACCCCTTGATACAGTTAAAAACCATATAGAAAGGAAAAAAACTATTTTATTCACAGGAAAATATTTTAAAAATAAAATATTGACTTCATTTAACTAATACATATGAGATGTCATATTTACCCTTACAAAACAACCCCATACAACAACAAAAAGCAACCCCTGTTATATTTTATTTAAATTCCAGTAAACCAGATAAATGAACAGTTTAAACAGAGAAAGACTAAAAATCGTCTGGAAGTAATTTATTTAATCTTTCCGTGATTTTCAGGGCATTGTTCAAAATAAATAAGTTCCCTTATGAAAAAAACAACACCTTAGATTTAAAGTGAAAAATAAGTCTAAAAATCCATTTCATCCAAAGAAAACTATTAAAAATAGTAAACAGTTTATTATGTTTAAAAATCTTATTAGTATGTAATTCTTGCCTTTAAAACTGTATTGACTATATATGAGTTTTCGTGTGAATGACGCCAAAATGGGTGAAAGGGTAGGAACCACCCAGTGCGAATATCGATTATGTACAATAGTATAAAGTAAGTATAGCATAAGCAGTAAATACAATCTTCCATTATATTCATATGGCTCCGTCTTTGTGTTGTGTTCTGGCCACGGAAGACTGCGCCTGATATTATGTTTGAAGATGGGTCCCTTTCGCTTTCGAGCGTCACATATATGATTTCTTTCATCAGCTCATGACATCGTTTGAAAGGCAACATTTGTTACAAGCTTAATGTATATCCTACAATATCTGGATTAAGAATATGTTAATCATTGTTTAAAATACTGTAGAGTGTACATTATTTAAAACACATTTTTTGAGTTTGATTGATTTTTCAAAGATTTTAGCATTGCATCGTTGTTTCAGTTTGCGGGTATTTTGCAATACTTACTTTTTACTATTGTACTTTTCGATAATTGCACTGGTGTTTCCTACCTTGAAGTAAATAATAATATAAACATATATGCGTTGCTATGTTTGTAATACAGTTTTTCAACCTAGACAAATGTTAATTCTATTGAAGGGAGAAGAAAATGTTGATAAGTGCGAAATTCACGTGTATGCATAACATGCAAGCGTATTATTAAATTATTGAAGTTAATGAAAATGAAAATTTTCAATCTTGTTTATGATCTTATTGTCTTAACGCAAACATCGAGCCATACGTGACTTATTTGCAATCGGATAGATAATGTATACGACTTTCAGACGAATGTCGTGTTAACATTTTTGTCCTGAAAGACATTTACGTTCAAGAATTATGTTAGGTGTTGTCCAGAGGCATTTAGATGAAAACGGTTTCATCCCTGCAGATCTAATGCAACATCTTCGTTTTTTGAATTGATTTTATTGTATTATAGGTCCTCAGTTATTTAATGTTTTTAAATGGTCTCAGCGGTTCTGTGAAAATAAAATTCGAAAAAAAATGCGTAGATGAAAGCGATTTTTAGGGACGATCAGTTCTAATCATTTTCTCCAATAACTAAGGAACAATTTCGAGATTTATATTCTCTATTCGATCCAGCGCAACTGGTACCAGGTCTGTGATTTTTTTCATAGAAAGACATTGTAAGTATTTTTATGCAAAAAGCGGCAAGGTCTACCAGTTGAATTTCTTTTAGTTGTTTTTAATTATCCCAGCAGACAAAAGTGTTAGTATGGCTGTTTGTAAAGTAAGAATATTTTTAATGGAATCATTTGTTCATCAAAACATTGAAATTAATCGCAATTACGAGACAAGAATTCATAGAGAGATATGATCCTGATTTTGAAAATACATTATACAATCCGACACCAGAAAATCGGTAAAGCTATTGTCCATCATCGACGGTACTTTCGCTATATATTGGGAAATCTAGCAATTTTGAAGCTTTATACGTACAATCGTGTAATATTCACAAGAGGTAGTCATCTTCGTTATTGCCAATTTCTTTTGCGTGTCAACGAATGGATCCATTCTTGACATTCACGGACCATGACTTTTTACAGGGAACGCACGAAATAATCGACGCCAACATTTTAATACAAGAATGTGAAAGAGATGGTGCTCAAATCAGAGAATGGTTAGACGAAGGCGATATAATTGATTGTTGATAGTGGGTATCGCCGTTGCGATTCCTTTTCTTGAAAGAAAGGGTTTAATACCCAAAATGCCACCGTTGTTGGGTCGTATTGAACGACAATTCTCTACTGAGGATGCGAACGAAGCTCGGTTAATCACAAAATAATAAGATGGTTAGTAGGATTCGCGAAACGGGCACTTGACAAATCTTATTTTTATAATATTTGGGTTAAACCCATAACAATGACACATGTTCCTAATCTTGGTGATTTTTATTGCATTGCTGGCGCGATAATAAATAAATATCGTGGTTTTATAGAAATGGAAGTAGCTACAGTTGAATTTGCAACAGAAAAATGGTTATTAAAAGCTGAAATCAGCACATGTATTAAAAACAAAGGGTTGAAGAAGAGGAACTTTTCAGAAGAAATCGCACAAGTGGGTGCATTTAAACGAAAAACGATCTTCCATATTTTCCTCATCTTTCTATGGAGTATTTGCGTCACTTGACATTCGGGGGATACCAAGTAAAACTTGGCTCCATCTTATATTTCAGGATAAAGTCCATAGAGATCGGTAATGAAGGAATTTAAACGAGATGCTTTGATGAATGAACCTGGTTTAAGATAAGAATGCGCATTTATTCCAGATTTCGAAAATGCTACGCGGACATCAGCTATGGATACTTGATGATCTTGAAGAAAATCGAGGTGAACAGCATGCAACCTATCCGTGGTTACTATTGCACTTGCAAGTCGGGTGCAAGAACTTTAGGTACTTGTGCTCTTGTTGCAAGTGTTTTATGGTATTTCTTTCTTTTTTTTATTTTTTTTTTTTTTTTTTTTTTTTTTTTTTTTTTTTTTTTTTTTTTTTTTTTTTTCGGATATGCTCGTCACTAAGAAACACGTGAAATACCCTTGGACGGATCTTTTGGGACCAGCGTGTTAGATGCAGGAAACAGAAACATCCCTGTCAATTGATAGTTTTTTTGGATGCATTGCAGCAAGAGTCCTTAAAATAAGAGTTGCTTACTAAGTGCAACTTGTATATATAGTTAATAGGTGAGAATATTTTGTTAATAGGATGAGATTTTTTTTTAACAAGAAAAGGAGTAAAAAAATCTTTGTACCTGGCAGCCTCCTCGTGGCGTACTGCTGGGTAGAAAATGTTTTTCTAGCGAATGCAGGCATGTTTTTGAACAATATAATAAGATTGAAACAAAACATTTTGTGAGTTTTCACACAGCCTAAAGGGACATGCATTTTTCTTCAATGATGTATTTTTCTTTCTTTGAGCCTAATACTTAGAGGGGCTGTTTATTATAAATAGCGTCGAATATTTTAAAATTATATTTTATTTTTGTTAACTTGGGCAGGTGGTAGTTTTCTTTTACAAATAGTGATAACATAATAAAACTGTTTACTATTTTTAATAGTTTTCTTTGGTTGAAATGGATTTTTTACCTATTTTTCACTATCAATCTTAAGGGGTTGTTTTTTTCATAAAGGAACTTTTTACTTTTGAAAAAATTGCAACTGAAAATCACGGAAGATTAAATAAGTATTCCAGTCGATTTTAGTCTTTCTCTGTTTAAAACTGTTCATTTATCTGTCTTACTGGATTTTATTTAAATTATTAAAAGGGGTTGCTTTTTGTTGTTGTTGGGGTTGTTTGTATGGGTAAAATATATGACATCTCCTTTGTATTAGTAATATGAAAAGTCAATATTTTATTTTTAAAAATATTTTCTGTGATTAAAATAGTTTTTTTCCTTTTCTATATGGGTTTTAACTGTACATGGGGTTAGTTTTTTGAGGGTTGATATTTGTACATTTTTATTTTGTTTAACATTAAGAGGTTATCTCTTTATGTATATTGGTGACTTCTGACATTAAACTTACAAAAATTAAAGGTTTATTTGGCTAAAAGCACGGTAATGTTCATTTCATGCCTTAGACAGGTGGTACTTTCACCCCCTGTTTTCATCCAAAACAAGTGAAGTTTTTGAGTTTAACAAAATTTATATATTTAATTAGGTCACTTAGAACTACTAATTCTGAAAATTTGTACAAAATTCAACAGGTAAGCCATTTCCAATGCATTTTGAGGGGCGGGGGTCCCTCTGCTTGGCATAGTTGCAATATTGAGGGTAGTACTGTTGCAATTCCAACAAAAAATATTTCCCATGGAATTTAAAAACCAATCTCCACAAGGTACTGTGAATATTTATTTTTCATTATTATTTTATGTAAATTCTGCCCCGCCGATTAATATTTTCATCAGGAAGTTTATGCAGATATATAAAACCTTAAACACTTTTCCACCTGTTAATATTTGTAGAATTTTTATTCAATATACAACTATAAATATTTAAAAAATTGATGGAAATTACATGAAATTCGTTACTGGGGGTTTTTCGTGGTTCGCTTATTACGTTATCCGATATCAGTTTTTAAAAATCCAAATCTAGCAGATTCAATATGGCGGGGACACTTTTTTGGAAAATTCATCGGATTAGCTTGGAAATTTATTACTCGAGGGTTTTCAGGATCGCTGATTACGAATCCGTTATCAGTTTTTCCATAATCCACAAATGGCGGATCCAATATAGTGGACACCATATGTATTGTTTCTTGAAACATTCATCGGATTCGGTTGAAATTCGTTGCTCGGGGATTTTTGGGGTCGCTAAATACGAATTTCAAGTCAGTTTTTGAATATTCAAAATGGCAGAATCCAATATAGCAATCTCAAATTTTTGACGATATGCCAGAACTCTGAAGTTAAGTAGTTAAAAGAGCTTTTGATCAGATTACGCGACAATCGAAAAGCTCAAAACAACAGATTTAAACGCAAATCCAACTAATAATTAAAAAAGTGAATTTTTCTAAAATTTGACCGCCATATTGGAATCCGCCATTTTTTATTTTTAAAAACCTGATTTCGGATTCGTAATCAGCGACCTCGAAAACCCCCGAGTAACGAAGTTCTAAAGGAATCCGATGGAATGTTTCAAAAAAGTGCACACCATTAATTTTTTGGATTCGGCCATTTTGCATTTTAAAATCATGTTATCGGATTCGTTATTCAGCGACCTCAAAATCTTCCGTGAAACGAGTTTCAAAACGAATCAATGATTTATAAAAGTCTGATGTTTTAGGTATTGTATAATGGAAATATACCATCGGTAACGGAGGGAAGTTTTCATTGATGAGGACAGCTTCGAAATATGTTTTGCTGTTGTAAAAAATAAATTTTATAAATAATTGCATAAAACTTTTAGTTTTCTTTGTTTTTAAATAAAACAATGTGATAAAAATTATTAAATAATTTTTATTAGTATTTACTTTTAAAAAACTAAATTTATTGTGGTTATCGGAGGAGAGTTATTTATTGTGTCGATGAACACACAACACACACACAAAATAACACACTAAAATTCTCCTTTTAAAATTGATTATTTTCTTTTTATTTCCTCCTTTTTATGCAATCACCACAAACTATACTGACTAAACAAAGAGCTTTGATTTATGTATCTTTTATTTTATCGTTTTTTTCTATATTTTATAATTATTATTGTGTGTGGTAACCGGAGGGGAGTTTTATTTCTGACACAAAACTAATTTAATTCTAAGGATAAATACCTTACAAATATTTTACTTTATTCTTAATAAATCAATTTACAAATAGAATTATAAGTAGTGTTTACCCGGCAAAAGATTTTTTAATATTGCTCAGAATTAATATAATACCTCTTTTACAAAATGAAAATAAACTTTATGAACTGTATCGGAGGGGTTTTTTGTACTATATTAACACGTGTATCTCTAAATATTTAAAAATTTTATTTTACTATTAAATAGGTTCCGATTCTATCATGATGAATACTATTTTTAGGAGGTGAAAGTTTTGGAAAAATTATTATTTATTTTAAAAAATCTAATTGGACAGGTAATTTGTCCCGTATTGTAAGAATGACCCTTATAAGTTTTACTTATTAAGCTTGATTATTTCGGCGTGGTCGAATTGCGTAAGGCGGTCAAAAGTGGTGCCGATAAAATTTTCCGAATTGCGGAAGGCGGTAAAGTTTAAAGGGCCCTCATTACTCCTCCGTTCTTTTCTTTCCCCTTATACTATGCAGTCGGTTTCAGAGGAGTTGCTAGAAAGGCGGGACGATACAGCGGTTTTCCCTCAAGTATAGACGATTGAGAAAGGGGTTTCCCTGCTTCTCACACTTTTTCCTTCACACTTTGTACAGGCTTAGGACTGTCAGGCATTTGACCGAAAAATTAGCAATTCATTATTTAATTAGCTGGCGTGTTTAAAAAATATGGGTGTAATACAGTAATTCTATGTATTATTTATGTTTATTAATATATATATATATTACACATTTTTTGTATTCACCATTTTTTTCTAAATAAATTGATAGTTTTTCGAGAAATATTGCATAAAAACCTATGAAATTCCATAAAATGTGGTTAAAAAGTATACATCTCACCTAAAAAGGACATCTAATTATAAAAAAAATATAGTCTTATAATGTTTTTTGGTTGCGTAATTACGAAAAAATCATAAGTAAAACATAGTCGAATAGTTCAGCTTCATAGTATATAAAACCATAATAAAACACCATAATAAAAGTCTGATTTTTTGCATTTAAACTCGTAAAAAAACGCATAAAATTTACAAAAAATGTTATATACAAAATATTGACTTTCTAGTTGGTACTAGTAAGGTACTTAGAACCCAGAACCAATCCCCCTTACAACAAAAAAAATAACTTTTGATCAGGTGTCACCTTGAAGAGACCACTCAGAGGCGGGGCGAAAGCCCGGCCGCACCTAGTTCCGCTTCAACGTTTAGAGAGAAGTCCTCTTGCTTTTCTATGTAGAAAAGGGAGTCAAATTGACTTTCTAGTTGGTACTAGAAGGTACTGAGAAACCCATGAACTCAAATCCCCCTTTACATCAAAAACAAAAAAAATTTGACATGGTGTCACTTGAAGAGGACCAACTCAGAGGCCAGTGTTTACTACGAGGCCCGATCCGTGAGAAATGTCTGGCACGTCTAGATTGCACACTATGTACCGCTGTGTTTATTTAGCAAAAAAATTAGATGTACTGGGGGTAGAGGTGTGACCTAATGAAAAATCATTTAGTCGATCATCTCCTCCTTCTCGGCAGCCCCTCCTCTCTACAGTCATGGCATAAAGAGTGGGAGAAAGGGCTTGAGATTTGGATACATTTTACGCAACTCGGAAAAATAAAAGAAGGACCCTTTCCGCAATTCGGAAAATTATTTGACCATTTTACGCAAATTCGACCCCAGCCGATTATTTGCGCAAAAATTTTAATCTATATTTTTCTATTATTTACATTAATTGTCAACCTATCCATTGTTGAAAACAATCTACCTCCATATAAAAATGATGTGATTCCTTATCTCTTTTATGCAATTTTGTATTTAATATAGGCAGACCTAGAAATAACTGTGATGTCCACTTCTGTAATTGCAAATCACTATGAATCATATTAATGATTATTTTTTTTTAACCCTTATTGCCAAATGGAAAAATATGGGATAAATCCATGGTTTCAAACATTCGGTATCTTAAATTACTAACCTCAATTTTAATTCCTTTGTAGATTTAATTATAAACCGTTACATAAGATTTTGCTATTTCTCGTTCAGAGTTTGTATTAAAAATTGCAGGCAACTTCATTGAAAGTTTGAAAATTGTAATTTATTTTTATCAAAACATTTTTTTAACGTGATCAGAACTGATCCCTTTTCTTCTACCATTTAACATTAATTACATTAGCCATTTAATGGAGGCAAAAAATAAGAATTATTATACAATCCTTCTATTCTTTTAAAAAATTACCAGATTTTTTATGTAAGCCCATCTTAAAAATTCTTAGTTCATCTGCATAATTGTATTGAATTTAACCCAACATCTCCACGACTACAACAAGCAATTTAAAACTAATACTTGTTTACTCAGCTAACTTTTTTCATCGTTAAAATGTTTATCTTAGCAATGTGTTCAGTTAATTTATTCATCGACACCTATATAATTTTCAAACATTCAAAACTTAATTTGGAATTTGTTGCCTTTAATAATCATTCACAATAATTTCTTTGACATCGAGAATTCTTTATTTTTGACAAACTACTTGTATCGACTATTTTTATAACTTTTTTAAATTAAGGTTTGCAGCATATTTTATTTTGGATACGACTTGACTGTTTTTTTCTTAGTTAAAGTGTGTTTTTTCACTTAATATTCATTTTCGCTTATCAATTTTACGTTTTAATTTTTGCCATCTCACAGATAATTTTTGAGAATTTTAACCCTACTTTGCTTAAAGTGTGTTTGATGTTTTCGAAAGTATATCCTTAATTTATTTCCATTTCTCATTCTCGGGTAATAGAAATCAAAATGTGTATTTTTCTGTATAATAATATTGCATGTTATATAATTTTTACGTTTTAAAGCTTTGCCTCTCACGATTAATTTTTTTGAATTTCAACCCTACTTTGTTTAACTGTTGTTGTAGTGCAGAATGATTTCCTTATATTTATTTTAGTTACTATTTCTCGGGAAAAGAATTGGACGTGTGTTCTTCAGCTGAATAATTTACGTTACTCAATTTTAGATGTTACTTTTTGTCTCTTATCGATAATTGTTTTGAATTTCAGCCCTACATTTGTTTAAGTTTTGTTGATGCAATACTTCCTTACATTATATTTTATTTATTATTCTTAGGATATTCAAATTTAATGATTGAGTATTGTTGCAAATTTTTATTTCCTTTACCATGTCACTTTACATGCCGGGTAGGGAGACCTATATAAGGTAACCATTGTAGGAATTGTCTTAGCGGAATACTCGGTTGATTCTCCTGCAATTCGAACAATGAAAGGTTTCATGCTATATACCTAAGGGCGCCACGCGTTTAAATCATTAAGAATTGTAGGGAGGGGGGGAAAAAAAAGGACTAGGGCAAGTATGTTCTTACCTTTTTTCTGTAATCATTACACATGCGGAAAAGGTATGAAATAATTGCTTATATTTCTATAGAAAAAACTTCATAGAAGAAATGCATGGAGCGGTAACATACTAAAAAACGCTAAACTTTTCTGTCACCGTGCCACATCGTTGACTGTTCCAAGACGCTCTTTGGGTCTTTCAACAGAGTCTGTACGTCTGATATATTTCAAAACCGTTTAATTTTCGCGCTCGTCAAAAATGATATTTTACAGATTATTTTTAATTTGTTCTTTTACCTTTATTGCTTTTAATTGATCATTGTCAAATATGAATTTTATTGAAAACTTTGACACTCTAATTTTATTCATTTTCATAAAATAGTTGGTTCCATTTGTTAATTTTTGTGAGAAAAAAAAGGCATGTTTTGAAAAATGTGATTTACACTCCCGCTCAATAACTTTTGCCCACCCTACAGCGATTGAAGGCTTTACAAATAGTTTTGTATTTTGTTAAACATATTTAAAGTTACAAAGTTGAAAAAAATATCATTAGAAAAACTCATTTCCTGACCTTTAAACACTATATAAAATTGAAAAATTAAATAAAAATTTTTTTAATGAGTATAATAAATGTTATTGCAAAATCAAAAATTTTTCGTTTTATTTTGTTTTTTCTCAAAGTGATACAGTTTCATTAGAAATAATCGCATTTTAATGACAAAATATAAAATTGGAAAGGTAGTTTTATCACCTTTAAAACCCACTTTTTTAAAATTTTTTTACGATAATTTTTATAGAAAAATATTGATCTTGTTGTTTAAAAAATTAGCCCATTTTCTTTCAATTGTTGATTAACTCAAAAAACGGTTACTTCAGGAAAAAATTTATTGAGAAACATGAATTGTTCTTTTTTTGTGTATGAATTGAAAAAAAAATTTATTAAAAATTTTTTTTTGAAAAAGATTTTTTAACCATTTCTTTATAAAAAAAAATTTTTTTTAAACATTCTTTTGAAAAATTATTTTTTAATTATTTTGTTTATTCTATAAGTTGTGTATTGTAGAACTCGTTCTTTTACGAGTGTTCTACAATAACAACTATTAAAAATAAAAATAATTAATAAAATATTTTTTCAAAAAATAATTTAAAAATATTTTTTCAAAAAAATGTTTAAAAAAATTTTTTTTTTTAAAAAAAATTGTTAATAATTTTTTCAAAAAAAAAAATTTTAAATAATTTTTTTTTCAATTCCTATACACAAAAAGGAACCAATTCATGTTCTCAAAATTTTTTTTACTGAAGTAAACCGTTTTTGAGTTATCAACAATTGAAAAAATGATGGCTAATTTTTTAAACAAAAAGATCATATTTTTCTTAAAAATTATCGTATAAAATAATTTTAAAAAGTGTGGTTTTAAAGGTGATGAATAACTACCTTTCTCAATTATATATTTGTTCATTAAAATGCGATGATTTCTAATGAAAACTGTATCACTTTGAAAAAAACAAAAAAAACGAACAAATTTTGTTTTGCAATAACCATTATTTACTCATTTAAAAACTTTTTTTAAATTTCAATTTTATATTAGTGTTAAAGGTCAGGAAATGAGTTTTCTAATGATCATTTTTTTTCAAACTTTTGTAACTTTAATAGTTAACAAAATACCAAAAACTTTTTTGTAAAATGCCTTCCAATCGCTGTATTGGGTGGGCAAAAAGTTATTGGAGCGGGAGTGTACCTTTTGGTTTGATTCACATTTCACAACTTGGACATACCCTTAAGGAAATGTATAAAATAATTTTTTTTTTAGCAAAACTAATTAATATTTTTGAACTTAAGGGTTAGTATTTTTTTCATTTAGTTTAAATTTATTTATTCTACTCTCCCTCTCTCCTCTCTAACACTCACTGTTCGTGGGTCGCTGATCGGTCAAACGATTAGTTTTCTGTTGCTTATTATGCGAGAATAACAGAGGGCGATTAACATTCTGTTTTTATGCAAAGGACATTCGGAATTTGCCGTTCCATCTCAAGGCTTGCGAGCATATCTCCTTTGAGTGGCACCACCTTGCAACTTCTGATCAGTAATTATCCTCACTCATATTTGCGAATTCCATTCTACCGCATGTTATTAATTATTGGTGTTTTAGAGTTATAATTGAATTATTATTAAAACAGTAATATACTGAACACTGTCTTTTTCTACTCTTCGGTTCTTTAATGACTATCACTTTTAAATATTTTTTACATTTTTTATATGTAATTTTTGAATTTCCTGAAGGATTTATTGGTCTGACGAAAATTTTGTTCAGATTTGACCAAAATTTTGATGTAAGGGAACGGGATTCTCTTGACAGATCATAATCAAGTTGCTTCTTTAACGTGTTACCCAAGTAAAAAATGTAATAACTGGCATAGTACTGATCCAGTGCTGACTGCTAGTATATAGCAGTACTGACTTCCAAGGACTGGGATAACTCAGGCTGGTGTAGAAAACCAAGTATCTTTTTCAAAGTCGACGACTTAATATATGTTTGTTGTATATCATTTGTAGTAAATAAAAATTGTGTTTTTCCAATTTTCTTTATTTAAAATCTTGTATTTTATTAATTTTTCTATATTTTTAAGTAGGCTCGAGGTTTAGGTAGTTATATAATTCGCCCCCCCCCCTCTTTTCCCTCTTATATTGCAGGAGATATAAAACAATAAAAAAAACTCGTCTATTTCGAAAATTATATATCAACTTTTTTATTTTAAGATGATTTCCTGATGAGATATGTACACTGATAACCGAAGTTAAAAAGTAGTAACTATTTACCAATAGACAAAAGCGGCCCTCTGTAGAAGAAAGATTAATTATATTTCTCAAGTCTGAAATTCATTTTTAAAAACTTCTTAACACAACATAATGACATGTGAAAAACTCTTGGTCAATTATATTTGAAAACTTATTGAGAAAAAACCTTTTTTAAAAATCTTCCCAATTTTTGTTGTTGATAAAAAGTTACAAAACTCCTTAAATTAATTATGTCGGAAAAATTAATCTCCTATTTCAATTCGGAAAACTTGCGAGTAACAAAAATTGTTCATTAATTTGTTAGGATAGTTCTTTGGAAAATATCCTCATTCAATTACAGCAGAGCGCAACGCTGTTTAAAAAATTGCTCTATTGGGTCTTTAATATATTATCAAATGACGAGAACCTTTTCCAAAAAAATTCCTAACCATATTGATGAACATTTTTTGTTCCCTGGAAGTTCTCTGTAAAAACACTAAAATTCGTCACTCAAATTTTTTAATTAAAAATTGGAAATTCAATTTTTCTGACAAAATTATTAAAATTAATTATTTACTTAGACATAGAATTTTTTAAAAATTTTCCAAATATTTGTTTTCTTCTTTTAGAATAGTTTTAAAGAAATAGTGTGTGTTAAATTTCGTGAAAAAAATATTATATTACTTAAACGAAGTAGGTCAACGAGTTGATAGTCAAAAAATTCATTTAAAATTTCTTAAATTAAAAAATCACATTTTTTAATTTACTTAGAAATGAAAATATATATAAAAAATTTTAATAGAATTGCTTTTATTCGAAATAAGTTTAAAAAAAAATTTTCCTTAGTCTTACTTTTCATTACTTTTAAAGTTTTAAACATAATTTCATTTAAAATTATAAATTTTAATGGACCTAAATTATTATTCATTGGTTAATAATTATTATTTTAGCTTTTACTGTAATGTAAACACTATGAATAATAATACACAAAACACTTAAAAAACTCAAGACGGAAAAATGAGCAGTTAATCGATTTCGCTCCCTAATTGAGGTACATTTCCCTAAGTACATTTTAATTTTTTTTATTAAATTCAGATTTTCTGACCGACGGAATAGCTCAGTTGGTTGGAGCTTCCGGCTTTGATGGTAGGCTGCGAGCGAGGTTTCGCGCCCTCCGTCAGCCGGGGATTTTTTTCTTTCCGACAGGTGAGATATTCCGAGTTGTGGGCGGCAGGTTTGACGTTTAGGTTGCGAACGGTGTGCATTGTCAGTAATTATTGTCCGATGCTACCGCCGAAAACTAGACACTGTCGACTAAACCGGTTGAACTCCAGAATGAGGTTTTTTTGCAGTTTCCCTTTTCTCTGGCGAGAAAACCCAATTATGGAATGGTCCAGGCAAATGCGAGTTATCCTATCTTCAAAAGTCGCACTGTAGACCGTAGTAGGTTAAATAAATTGTTGTAATATTTGTAGATATGGTTATGCTTAATTAAAAAAATAAATATCAGCAGGGACTCTTGTCGAGAGCGTAAGGCCAATAGGGTATGAGTATAAATGGAAAAAAATTACAGATTTCTGACATTTATTACAACTAATTCATGCATGTTTTTTATTCTTAAAAATGTTAAAATTTTAAAAAGTTTAGAATTTATTAGTAACTGAATACTCGAAAAACATTCCATAGTTCGATTCAATTAAATATTTATTTGGGATAAATTAGTAAAGTTAGAGAGAATACTGTGGAGTACGACACATAATGCAATGCGCGCTTTCCTTTGAAAAGTCTGACCCCACGCGGCCAAAGGTTCTAAGCTTAGGTGGTTGGCTGTATACACCCAATATGATATATGCTTTCCTTCCGGTTTTGAACAACTTTTTGATAAAGTCCAAACCGGAAAGAAAGCATATATGTTGTTGGATGTATATTGCCTAAATTTGTGAGGTTGCCACACATATGGGGAAAATGTAATGGTTAAAGTCGAATTATATAATTAGATAACCGCTTCGTGATCACTCGTAAAAATGCTCTTAAAAAAACTTGTAATTATGCTTGAAAATATAGAAATTTATGCTACAATTGTATGCTCTTAAAAGTGCCTAATTTTAGGCTTCAATTATGCTTTGACCTTTAGGGAAATTTGAACTTAAACTTAAATATTTACTAAATAAAAACCCACTGTTGAAAATGTTTTCGGGAATCGGTCCCGAGAAATTACCGAGAAGGTCACTACCGGGAAATTTCCCGGTACCTTATTCCCGAGATTAAGGCAATACACATAAATCTTGAATTGAATTGTTATTCATGGTAAATAATAATCAATTAATTTCAAAGTTAAAACAATTTTTTGCTATTACAATTTTATTAAAAATTGAGGTTATTTTATAATTCTAATTTTCATTTTAAAAAACTGTTTAAAAATACTCAATAAAATAGAAAATTTTTTGATGTAAAATGTGTTTTTAAATAGTTTTGCTTTATTTCTTAAATGGGGAAAATCCTAATTAAAAAAATTTGTGCTTACACCCTTTTGTTATGATGTCCATTAATTTTTCTCAGTTAAGGTGTCTGAAATCACGCCCATTTAATATGTTGATAGTAGACCTTTCAATTTGTATGCTTAAACGTGACTATTATAATAAACAAAAAAGTCATCTCATAATCACGATATACGATCCTGAAGATTTTATAGTTGGTATCATTTTTATTCTTGACGGTTAAATTCTCTGAGGAAATATGGAGGAACAAATGTCAAAAGAATTTACTGAGAATTTCTCGGGAGTAAGTACACTACCGTCCGAAATTGTGCGAACGCTAACATCTCGAGCTATTAAAAAACACACCCGCACAGAAACAGTGATAACTCGGTTAAAAATGACGCTAGATGGTTTTTTTAAATTGCATTGGAAAGCTTATTAAATTTCCAATGAAATGTCACTATTTTAAGTTGTATTGCATAAATAGGAAGCGAGATATCATGTTATGAAGACAAAAAAATAATTCTATTTTTTTCGGAATTTCTTACTCTGACTTTGACTCCTGGCACAGCTTAGCAAAGTTTATGAAAAAAATTGTTACTTTTACAGACTATTCCTTGTAAACTAAGCTTTAAATAGAGACCAATAACAGCAAAAAATTTTTACGGGTTCCCGAGATATTATAAAAAGAGTCGGACCGTGACAAGCAGAATTTTCAATCATCGATTTCTCTAATTCGCCGTTGAGTCAATTACTTGTCTGTGAAAAAAGTGTCGAAAATTAATTTTACCAAGTACATTCTTACTGGGATCCACTTTTTAAATATCGATATATAATAAATTAAATTAAAAAGTGGATCCCAGTAAGAATGTAGTTGGTAAAATTAATTTTCGACACTTTTTTCACAGACAAGTAATTGACTCAACAGCGAATTAGAGAAAGTAATCGATGATTGAAAAATTCTGCTTGGCACGGTCCGACTCTTTTTTGTAATATCTCAGGAACCTGTAAATATTTTTTTTGCTGTTCTTGGTCTCTATTTAAAGCTTAGGTTACAAGGAATAGTCTGTAAAAGTAACAATTTTTTTTCATAAACTTTTGCTAAGCTGTGCCAGGAGTCAAAGTCAGAGTAAGAAAATTCCGAAAAAAAATAGAATTATTTTTTTGTCTTCATAACATGATATCTCGCTTCCTATTTATGCAATACAACTTAAAATAGTGACATTTCATTGGAAATTTAATAAGCTTTACAATGCAATTTAAAAAAACCATCTAGCGTCATTTTTAACCGAGTTATCACTGTTTCTGTGCGGGTGTGTTTTTTTAATAGCTAGAGATGTTAGCGTTCGCACAATTTCGGACGGTAGTGTACTTACTCCCGAGAAATTCTCAGTAAATTCTTTTGACATTTGTCTCCATATTTCTCAGAGAATTTAACCTCAAGAATAAAAATATACCACTATAAAATCTTCAGGATCGTATTCGTGATTGAGATGACTTTTTGTTTATTATAATAGTCACGTTAAGCATACAAATTGAAAGTCTACTATCAACATATTAAACGGATTTCGACACCTAACTGAGAAAAATTAATGGACATCATAACAAAAGGGTGTAAGCACAAATTTTTTTAATTAGGATTTTCCCATTTAAGAAATAAGTAACTATTTACACATTTACATCAAAAATTTTCTATTTTATTGAGTTTTTAAACAGTTTTTAATGAAAATTAGAATTATAAAATAACCTCAATTTTTAATAAAATTGTAATAGCAAAAATTGTTTTAACTTTGAATTATTGTTATTATTTACATGAATAACAATTCAATTCAAGATTTTGTGTATTGCTTAATCTCGGGAATAGGTACCGGGAATTTCCCGGTAGTGACTCTCGGTAATTTCTCGGGACCGATTCCGAAAACATTTTCACGTGGGTTTATTTAGTAATATTAAGTTTAAGTTCAAATTTCCTAAAGGCAAAGCATAATTGAAGCCTAAATTAGCACTTTTAAGAGCATAATTGTAGCATAATTTCTATATTTTCAAGCATAATTACAAGTTTTTTAAGAGCATTTTACGAGTGATCACGAGCGGTTCTAATTATATAATTCGACTTAACCATTACATTTTCCATATGTGTGCAACCTCACATATTTAGGCAATATACATCCAACAACATATATGCTTTCTTTCCGGTTTGGACTTTTCAAAAAGTTGTTCAAACCGGAAGGAAAGCATATATCATATTGGGTGTATACAGCCAACCACCTAAGCTTAGAACCTTTGGCCGCGTGGGGTCAGACTTTCAAAGGAAAGCGCGCATTGCATTATGTGCGTACTCTCAGTTTCTCTCTAACTTTACTATTATCAATTAAATATTTAATTGAACGAACTATGAATGTTTTTCGAGTATCAGTTACTAATAAATTATAAACTTTTTAAATTTTAACATTTTTAAGATAAAAAACATGCATGAATTTGTAATAAAGTCAGAAATCTGAATTTTTTTTCCATTTATACTCCTACCCTATTGGCCTTACGCTCTCGACAAGAGTCCCTGCTGATATTTTTTTTTAATTAAGCATAACCATTCTACAAATATTACCAAATTTATTTAACCTACTACGTCTACAGTGCGACTTTTGAAGATAGGAGTACTCGCATTTGCCTGGACCATCCATAATTGGGTTTTCTCGCCAGAGAAAAGGGAAACTGCAAAAAAACCTCTTCTGAGTTCAACCGGTTTATCGACAGTCTAGTTTCGGCGGTAGGCATCGGACAATAATCGACAATGCACACCGTCGCACCTAAACGTCAAACCTGCCACTCGGAATATCTCACCTGTCGGAAAAAATCCCCGGCTGACGGAGGGCGCGAACCTCGCTCGCACCACCAGCAAAGCCGGAGCTCCAACCAACTGAGCTATTCCGTCGGTCAGAAATCTGAATTTAATAAAAAAATTAAAATGTAATTAGGGAAATGTACCTCAATTAGGGAGCGAATCGATAACTGCTCATTTTTCCGTCTTAGTTTTAAGTGTTTTGTGTATTATTATTCATAGTGTTACATTAAGTAAAAGCTAAAATAATAATTATTAACAATAATAATAATTTAGTCATTAATTTAAGTAAATGAAATTGTTTAAAACTTTAAAGTAATGAAAGAAACTAAGGAAAATTTTTTTTTAAACTTATTTCAATAAAAGCAATTCTATAAAATTTTTTATATATTTTTTCATTTCTAAGTAAATTAAAAAATGTGATTTTTAATTTAAGAAATTTTAATGAATTTTTGACTTCAACTCGTGACTACTTCGTTAAGTATTAATATTTTTCACGAAATTTACACACACTATTCTTTAAACTATTCTAAAAGAGAAACAATATTTGGAAATTTTTAAAAAATTCTATGTCTAAGTAAATAATTATTTTAATAATTTTGTCAGAAAAATGAATTTCCAATTTTTAATTAAAAAATTTGAGTGACGAATTTTTGTTTTCAGAGAACTTCCAGGGACAAAAATGTTCATCAATATGTTAGGAAGTTTTTTGGAAAAGTTCTCGTCATTTGATAATATATTAAAGACAATAGAGCAATTTTAACAGCGTTGCGCTCTGCTGTAATTGATGAGATATTTTCCAAAGAACTTCCTAACAAATTAATGAACATTTTTGTTACTGCAAGTTTTCCGAATTGAAATAGGAGATTAATTTTTCCGACAAAATTATTTAAGGAGTTTTGTAACTTTTTCAACAACAAAAATTGGAAGTTTTTAAAAAAGGTTTTTCTCATAAGTTTTCAAATATAATTGACCAAGAGTTTTCACATGTCATTATGTGTGTTAAGAAGTTTTTAAAAATGAATTTCAGACTTGAGAAATATAATTATCTTTCTTCTACAGAGGGCGCTTTGTCTATTGGTAAAAGTTACTTTTAACTTCGGTATCAGTGTACATATCTCATCAGGAAATCATCTAAAATAAAAAAGTTGAATATAATTTCGAAATAGACGAGTTTTTTTATTGTTTATACTCCTGCAATATAGACGAATTAATAACTACCTAAACCTCGAGCTACTTAAAAATATAGAAAATTAATAAAATGACAAGATTTTAAATAAAAATTGGAAAAACACAATTTTATTTACTACAAATGATATACAAAAACATATATTAAGTCGTCGACTTTGAAAAGATACTTGGTTTTCTACACCAGCCTGAGTTATCCCAGTCCTGAAGTCAGTACTGCTGCTATACTAGCAGTCAGCACTGGATCAGTACTATGCCAGTATTACATTTTTACTTGGGTACACGTTAAAGAAGCAACTTGATTATGATCTGTCAAGGAATCCTTCCCTTACATCAAATTTTTGGTCAAATCTGACAAAATTTTCGTCAGACAATAAATCCTTCAGGAAATTCAAAATTACATATAAAAAATGTAAAAAATATTTAAAAGTGATAGTCATTAAAGAACCGAAGAGTAGAAAAAGTTCAGTAGCTGTTTTATTAATAATTCATTATAACTCTAAAAACAATAATTAATAACATGCGGTAGATGGAATTCGCAAATATGAGTGAGATAATTACTGATCAGAAGTTGCAAGGTGGTGCCACTCAAAGGAGATATGCTCGCAAGCCTGAGATGGAACGGCAATTCCGAATGTCTTTGCATAAAACAGAATGTTAATCGCCCTCTGTTATTCTCGCATATATAAGCAAAGAAAACTATCGTTTGACCGATCAGCACCCACGACAGTGAGTGTTAGAGAGAGAGAGGGAGAGAGAATAAATAAATTTAAACTAAATGAAAAAATCTAACCCTTAAGTTCAAAAATATTAATTAGTTTCTAAAAAAAAATTATTTTACATTTCTTAAGGGTATGTCCAAGTTGTGAAATGTGAACAAACCAAAAGGTACACTCCCGCTCAATAACTTTTGCCCACCCTACAGCGATTGAAGGCTTTACAAAAAGTTTTGTATTTTGTTAACTATTAAAGTTACAAAGTTGAAAAAAATATCATTAGAAAACTCATTTCCTGACCTTTAACACTATATAAAATTGAAATTAAAAAAATTTTTTAATGAGTAAATAATGTTATTGCAAAACAAAATTTTTCGTTTTTTTTGTTTTTTTCAAAGTGATACAGTTTCATTAGAAATCATCGCATTTTAATGACAAATATATAATTGGAAAGGTAGTTTTATCACCTTTAAAACCCACTTTTTAAAATTTTTTTACGATAATTTTTAAGAAAAATATGATCTTTTGTTTAAAAAATTAGCCATTTTTTTCAATTGTTGATAACTCAAAAACGGTTACTTCAGGAAAAAATTTTTGAGAACATGAATTGTTCCTTTTTGTGTATAGAATTGAAAAAAAATTATTAAAATTTTTTTTTGAAAAAATTTTTAACATTTTTTAAAAAAAAATTTTTTTTAAACATTTTTTGAAAAAATATTTTTAAATTATTTTTTGAAAAAATATTTTTTAATTATTTTTATTTTATAGTTGTTATTGTAGAAACTCGTAAAAAACGAGTTTCTACAATAACAACTATAAAATAAAAATAATTAAAAAATAATTTTTCAAAAAATGTTTAAAAAAAATTTTTTTTTAAAAAATGTTAAAAATTTTTTCAAAAAAAAATTTTTAATAATTTTTTTTCAATTCTATACACAAAAAAGAACAATTCATGTTCTCAAAAATTTTTTCCTGAAGTAACCGTTTTTGAGTTATCAACAATTGAAAAAAATGGCTAATTTTTTAAACAAAAGATCATATTTTTCTTAAAAATTATCGTAAAAAAATTTTAAAAAGTGGGTTTTAAAGGTGATAAAACTACCTTTCCAATTATATATTTGTCATTAAAATGCGATGATTTCTAATGAAACTGTATCACTTTGAAAAAAACAAAAAAAACGAAAAATTTTGTTTTGCAATAACATTATTTACTCATTAAAAAATTTTTTTTAATTTCAATTTTATATAGTGTTAAAGGTCAGGAAATGAGTTTTCTAATGATATTTTTTTCAACTTTGTAACTTTAATAGTTAACAAAATACAAAACTTTTTGTAAAGCCTTCAATCGCTGTAGGGTGGGCAAAAGTTATTGAGCGGGAGTGTAGATCACATTTTTCAAACAGCTTTTTTCTCACAAAAATTAACAATGGAACACTTTTTTATGAAAATGATAAATTAGAGTGTCAAAGTTTTCAATAAAATCATATTTGACAATGATCAATTAAAAGCAATAAGTAAAAGAACAAATTAAAATAATCTGTAAAATAGCATTTTTGACGAGCGCGAAAATTAAACGGTTTGAATATATCAGACGTACAGACTCTGTGAAAGACCCAAAGAGCGTTTGGACAGTCAACGTGTGCACGGACAGAAAAGTTTAGCGTTTTTAGTATGTTACCGCTCCATGCATTTCTTCTATGAGTTTTTCTTAGAAATATAGCATTATTTCATACCTTTTCCGCATTGTAATGATTACAGAAAAAAGGTAAGACATACATGCCCTTTTCCCTACAATCTTAATGATTTAAACGCGTGGCGCCTTAGGTATATAGCATGAAACCTTTCATTGTTCAATTGCAGGAGAATCACCGTATTCCGCTAAGACATTCCTACAATGGACCTTTTAGGTCTCCCTACCCGGCATGTATGACATGGAAAGGAAATTATTTGCACAATAATCATCATTAAATTTATTTCCTAAGAATAATAAATAAAATTAATGAAGGAAGTATTGCATCAACAAAACTTAAACAAAGTAGGGCTGAAATTCAAAACAATTATCGTAAGAGACAAAAAGTAACATCTAAAATTGATAACGTAAATTATTCAGCTGAAGAACACACGTCCATTTCTTTCCCGAGAATAGTAACTAAAATAAATAAAGGAAATATTGCATCAACAACAGTTAAACAAAGTAGGGTTGAAATTCAAAAAAATTATCGTGAGAGGCAAAGCTTAAAACGTAAAATTTATAATGCAAATTATTTACAGAAAATACACATTTTGATTTCTTTCCCGAGAATGAGAAATGAAATAAATTAAGGATATATTCCATCAAACACACTTAAGCAAAGTAGGGTTAAAATTCTCAAAAATTATCGTGAGATGCAAAAATTAAAACGTAAAATTGATAACGTAAATGATTTAAGTGAAAAACACACTTTAACTAAGAAAAAACGTCAAGTCGTATCCAAAATAAAATATGCTGCAAACCTTAATTTAAAAAGTATAAATAGTGATACAAGTAGTTTGTCAAAAATAAAGAATTCTCGATGTCAAAGAAATTATTGTGAATGATTATTAAAGCAACAAATTCAAATTAAGTTGAATGTTGAAAATTATATAGGTGCGATGAATTATTACTGAACACATTGCTAAGATAAACATTTTAACGATGAAAAAGTTGCTGGTAAACAAGTTAGTTTTAATTGCTGCTGTAGTCGTGTAGGTGTTGGGTTAAATTCAATTCAATATCCAGATGAATTATGAATTTTTTAACATGGGCTTCATAAAAAATGTGGTAATTTTAAAAGACTATAAGGTTGTATAATAATTATTTTTTTGCCTCTTTAAATGCTAATGTAATTAATGTTAATGGCAGAAGAAAAGGACCATTCTGATCACGTTTAAAAAAGGTTTTGATAAAAATGGATACAATTTTTAAAGTTTTAATGAAGTTGCTGCAATTTTTAATACAAACTCTGAAGGAGAAATAGCAAAATCTTATGTAACGGTTTTTAAGAAATCTACAAAGGAATTAAAATTGGTTAGTAATTTAGATCCGAATGTTGAACCATGGATTTATCCCATATTTTTCCATTTGGAAATAAGGGTTATAATATTAATATGATTCATAGTGATTGTAATTACAGAAGTGGACATCACAGTATTTCTAGGTCTGCCTATATTAAATACAAAATTGCTAAAAGAGATAAGGAATCACATCATTTTTTATATGGAGGTAGATTGTTTCAACAATGGATGGTTGACAATTATGTAAAAATAGAAAAATATAGATTAAATTTTGCGCAAATAATCGGCTGGGGTCGAATTGCGTAAAATGGTCAAATATTTTCCGAATTGCGGAAAGGGTCTTCTTTTATTTTTCCGAGTTGCGTAAAATGGTCAAATCTCAAGCCCTTCTCCCACTCTTTTGCCATGACTGTAGAAGGAGGGGCTGCCGAGAAGGAGGAGTGATCGACTAATGAGTTCATTAGGTCACACCTCTACCCCCAGTACATCTAATTTTTGCTAATAACACAGCGGTACATAGTTGCATCTAGACGGCCAGACATTTCTCACGGATCGGGCTCGTAGTAAACACTGGCCTCTGAGTGGTCTCTTCAAGGGACACCTGTCAAATTTTTTTTTTTTTGTTTTAAGGGGGATTGGTTCTGGGTTCTCAGTACCTTCTAGTACCAACTAGAAAGTCAATTTGACTCCCTTTCTACATAGAAAAGCAAGAGGACTTCTCTCTAAACGTGAAGCGGAACTAGGTGCGGCGGGCTTCGCCCGCCTCTGAGTGGTCTCTTCAAGGGACACCTGTCAAAATTTTTTTTTTTGTTGTAAGGGGGATTGGTTCTGGGTTCTAAGTACCTTCTAGTACCAACTAGAAAGTCAATATTTGTATATAACATTTTTTGAAATTTTTGCGTTTTTTACGAGTTAAATGCAAAAAATCAGACTTTTATGGTGTTTTTTATGGTTTTTACTATGAAGCTGAACTATTCGACTATTTTTACTATGATTTTCGTAATTACGCACCAAAAAACATTATAAGACTTTATTTTTTTATAATTAGATGTCCTTTTAGGTGAGAGTATATTTTAACCACATTTTATGGAATTTCATGGTTTTTTGCATTTTTCTCGAAAACTATCAATTTTAGAAAAAAAATGGTGAATACAAAAAATGTGTATACACCCATTTTTTTAAACACGCCAGCTAATTAATATGAATTGCTAATTTCGGTCAAATGCTGACAGTCCTAAGCCTGTACAAAGTGTGAAGGAAAAAGTGTGAGACAGGGAAACCCCTTTCTCAATCGTCTATACTTGAGGGAAAACCGCTGTATCGTCCCGCCTTTCTAGCAACTCCTGAAACCGACTGCAGAGTAGAAGGGGAAAGAAGGAACGGAGGAGTAATGGGGCCCTTTAACTTACCGCCTTCCGCAATTCGGAAAATTTTCGGTCCTCTTTTGACCGCCTTACGCAATTCGACCACGCCGAAATAATCAAGCTTAATAAGTAAAACTTATAAGGGTCATTCTTACAATCGGGACAAATTACCTGTACATTAGATTTTTTAAAATAAATAATAATTTTTCAAAACTTTCACCTCCTAATAATAGTATTCATCATGATATAATCGGATCCTATTAATAGTAAATAAAATTTTTAAATATTTAGAGATACACGTGTTTATATAGTACAAAACTCCCCTCCGTTACAGTTCATAAAGTTAGTTTCATTTGTAAAAGAGGTATTATATTAATTCTGCAATATTAAAAAATCTTTTGCCGGGTAAAATCTACTTATTATTCTATTTGTAATTGATTTATTAAGAATAAAGTAAAATATTTGTAAGGTATTTTTCCTTAGAATTAAATTAGTTTTGTGCAGAAATAAAACTCCCCTCCGTTACCACTCACAAATATAATTATAAAATATAGAAAAAAAACGATAAAATAAAAATAAATAAATCAAAACTCTTTGTAGTGTCAGTATAGTTGTGGTGATTGCATAAAAAGGAGGAAATAAAAAGAAAATAATCAATTTTAAAAGGATTTTTAGTGTGTTTTTTTGTGTGTGTGTGTGTGTTCATCGACACAATAAAAACTCTCCTCCGTTACCACAATAAATTTAGTTTTTTAAAAGTAAATACTAATAATAATTATTAATAATTTTATTCACATTGTTTTATTTAAAAACAAAGAAAACTAAAGATGTTATGCATTTATTTATAAAATTTATTTTTACAACAGCATGAACATATTTCGAAGCTGTCTCATAAATGAAAACTTCCCTCCGTTACCGATGGTATATTTCCATTATACAATACCTAAATCACAGACTTTATAAATCATGGGATTCGTTTGAAACTCGTTTCTCGGAAGTTTTTGAGGTCGCTGATTACGAATCCGATATCAGGATTTTAAAATTCAAAATGGCGAATCCAATATGGTGTGCACTTTTTTGAAACATTCATCGGATTCCTTTAAGACTCGTTACTCGGGGGTTTTCGAGGTCGCTGATTACGAATCCGAAATCAGTTTTTAAAAATAAAAAATGGCGGATCCAATATGGCGGTCACATTTTTGAAAAATTCACTTTTTTAATTATTATTTGGATTTGCTTTAAATCTGTTGTTTTGAGCTTTTCGATGTCGCGTAATCTGATCTAAAGCTCTTTTAACTACTTAACTTCAGAGTTCTGGCATATCGTCAAAAATTTGTTTGCTATATTGGATCTGCCATTTTGAATATTCAAAAACTGACTTGAAATTCGTATTTATCGACCCCAAAAATCCCCGAGCAACGAATTTCAACCGAATCCGATGAATGTTTCAAGAAACATACATATGGTGTCCACTATATTGGATCCGCCATTTTGGATTTTGGAAAACTGATATCGGATTCGTAATCAGCGATCCCGAAAACCCTCGAGTAATAAATTTCAAGCAAATCCGATGAATTTTCCAAAAAAGTGTCCGCCATATTGAATCTGCTATTTTGGATTTTTAAAAACTGATATCGGATTCGTAATAAGCGACCACGAAAACCCCCAAGTAACGAATTTCATGTAATTTCCATCAATTTTTTAAATATTTTAGTTGTATATTGAATAAAAATTCTAAAATATTAACAGGTGAAAGTGTTGAAGGTTATATATCTGCAGAAATTCCTGATGAAAATATTAATCCTATTTTACATAAAATAATAATGCAAAATAATATTCACGGACCTTGTGGAGATTGGTTTTTAATTCATGGGAAATATTTTTGTTGGAATTGCAACAGTACTACACTCAATATGGCAAATAGGCAAGCAGAGGGACCCCCGCACAAAATGCATTGGAATTGGCTTACCGTTAATTTTGTTCAAATTTTCAGAATTAGTAGTTCTAAGTGTCCTAATTAAAGATATAATTTTGTTAAACTCAAAACTTCACTTGTTTGGATGAAAACAGGGGGTGAAAGTACCACCTGTCTAAGGCATGAAATGAACATTTCCGTGCTTTTAGCCAAATAAACCTTTATTTTTGGTAAGTTTAATGTCAGAAGTCACCAATATACATAAAGAGAGAACTCTTAATGTTAAACAAATAAAAATGTAAAATATCAACCCTCAAAAACTACCCCTTGTACAGTTAAAACCATATAGAAAAGGAAAAAACTATTTTAATCACAGAAAATATTTTTAAAAATAAAATATTGACTTTTCATTTACTAATACATATGAGATGTCATATTTACCCTTACAAACAACCCCAACAACAACAAAAAGCAACCCCTTTTATATTTTAAATAAATCCAGTAAACCAGATAAATGAACAGTTTAAACAGAGAAAGACTAAAATCGACTGGAAGTAATTATTTAATCTTCCGTGATTTTCAGTGCAATGTTCAAAATAAAAAAGTACCTTTATGAAAAAAACAACCCCTTAAGATTTAAAGTGAAAAAAGTAAAAAATCCATTTCAACCAAAGAAAACTATTAAAAATAGTAAACAGTTTATTATGTTTGTAGTTGTTAAAGAAACTACCTCCTGCATGTAACAAAAATAAAATATTATTTTAAATATTCGACGCTATTTATAATAAACATCCCTCTAAGTATTAGGCTCATAGAAAGAAAATAACTCATTGAAGATATTGCATGTCTTTAGGCTTGTGAAAACTCTCAAATGTTTTGTTTCAATCTTATTATATTGTTCAAAAACATGCCTGCATTCGCTAGAAAAACATTTTCTACCCAGAGTACGCCACGTGGAGGCTGCAGGTACAAGATTTTTTACTCCTTTTCTTGTTAAAAAAAAATCTCACCTATTTACATATCTCACCTATTTACATATATACAAGTTGCACTTAGTAGCAAATCTTATTTTAAGGACTTTGCTGCAATGCATCCAAAAAAACTATTCATTGACAGGGTTGTTTCTGTTTCCTGCATCTAACACGCTGTCCAAAAGATCCGTCCAAGGGTATTTCACGTGTTCTTCGTGACGAGCATATCCGAAATACCATAAAACACTTGCAACGTGAGCACAAGTACCTAAAGTTCTTGCACCCGACTTGCAAGTGCAATAGTAACCACGGATAGGTTGCTGCTGTTCACCTCTATTTTCTTCAAGATCATAAAGTATCCATAGCTGATGTCGCGTAGCATTTCGAAATCTGGAATAAATGCGCATTCTTATTAAACCAGGTTCATTCATCAAAGCATCTAGTTGTAATTCTTCATTACCATCTCTATGGACTTTATCCTGAATATAAGATGGTGCCAAGTTTACTTGGTATACCCCGAATGTCAAGTGACGCAAATACTCCATAGAAAGATGAGGAAAATATGGAAGATCGTTTTCGTTTAAATGCACCCACTGTGCGTTTCTTCTGAAAAGTTCCTCTTCTTCAACCCTTGTTTTTAATTCATTTGCTGTTTCAGCTTTTAATAACATTTCTGTTGCTAATTCAACTGTAGCTACTTCCATTTCTATTAAACCACGATATTTATTTATTATCGCGCCAGCAATGCGATAAAAATCACCAAGATGAGGAACATGTGTCATTGATATGGGTTTACCAAATATTTTAAAAATAGATTGCAAGTGCCCGTTTCGCGATTCTACTAACCATCTTATTTTTGTGATTAACCGAGCTTCGTTCGCATCCTCAGTAGAGAATTGTCGTTCATTACGACCCAACAACGGTGGCATTTTGGGTATTAAACCCATCCGTTCAAGAAAAGGAATCGCATCGCGATACCCTCTATCAACAATAATTATATCGCCTTCGTCTAACCATTCTCTGATTTGAGCACCATCTCTTTCACATTCTTGTATTAAAATGTTGGCGTCGTTATTTCGTGCGTCTGAAAAGTATGGTCCGTGAATGTCAAGAATGTATCCATTCGTTGACACCAAAAGAATGGGCTTAACAAGATGACAACTCTTGTGAAGATTAAACGATTGTCGTAAAGCTTCAAAATTGCTAGATTTCCCAATTTTTGCGTAAGTACCGTCGATGATGACAATTGCTTTACGATTTTCTGGTGTCGGATTGTATAATGTATTTGCAAAATCAGGTACATATCTCTCTATGAATTCTTGTCTCGTTATTGCGTTAAGTTCAATGTTTTGAGGAACAAATGATTCCATTAAAAATATTCTTACTTTACTAACAGCCATACTAACACTTTGTCTGCTGGGATAATTAAAAACAACTAAAAGAAATTCATCTGGTAGACCTTGCCGCATTTTGCATAAAAATACTAAAATGTCTTTCTTTGAAATATATCTCTGACCTGGTACCAGTTGCGCTGGATCGAATAGAGAATATAAATCTCGAAATTGTTCCTTAGTTATTGGAGAAAATGATTTGAACTGATCGTCCGAAAAATCGCTTTCATCTACGAATTTTTTTTCGAATTTTTTTTCACAGAACCGCTGAGACCATTTAAAAACTTTAATAACTGAGGACCTTTAATACAATAAAATCTATTCATAAAACGAAGATGTTGCATGAGATCTGCAGGGATGAAACCGTGTTCATCTAAATGCTCTGGACAACACCTAACATTTTCTTGAACGTAAATGTCTTTCAGGACAAAAATGTTAACACGACATTCGTCTGAAAGTCGTATTACATTATCTATCCGATTGCAAATAAGGCACGTATGGCTCGATGTTTGCGTTAAGACATTAAGTCTTAAACAAGATGGATTATTTTCATTTTCATTAACTTCAATATTAATAAGTCGCTTGCATGTTATGCATACACGTGTATTTCGCACTTATCAACATTTTCTTCTCCTTCAATAGATGACATTTGTCTAGGTTGAAAAACTGTATTACAAACATAGCAACGCATTTTGTTTATATTATTATTTACTTCAAGGTAGGAACACCAGTGCAATTATCGAAATGTACAATAGTATAAAGTAAGTATTGCAAAATACCCGCAATCTGAAACAACGATGCTATGCTAAAATCTTTGAAAAATCAATCAAACTCTAAAAATGTGTTTAAATAATGTACTCTACAGTATTTTAAACAATGATTAACATATTCTTAATCCAGATATTGTAGGATATACAGTAAGCTGGTAACAAATGTTGCCTTTCAAGCGATGTCATGAGCTGATGAAAGAAATCATATATGTGACGCTCGAAAGCGAAAGGGACCATCTTCAAAATAATATCAGGCGCAGTCTTCCGTGCGCAGAACACAACACAAAGACGGAGCCTTATGATATTAGGAAGATTGTATGTACTGCTTATGCTATACTTACTTTATACTATTGTACATATCGATATTCGCACTGGTGTTCCTACCCTTTCACCATTTGGCGTCATTCACACGAAAACACATATATAGTCAATACAGTTTAAAGGCAAGAATTACATACTATAAGATTTTTAAACATAATAAACTGTTTACTATTTTTAATAGTTTTCTTTGGTTGAAATGGATTTTTTACTTTTTTCACTTTAAATCTTAAGGGGTTGTTTTTTTCATAAGGGTACTTTTTTATTTTGAACATTGCACTGAAAATCACGGAAGATTAAATAATTACTTCCAGTCGATTTTAGTCTTTCTCTGTTTAAACTGTTCATTTATCTGGTTTACTGGATTTATTTAAAATATAAAAGGGGTTGCTTTTTGTTGTTGTTGGGGTTGTTTGTAAGGGTAAATATGACATCTCATATGTATTAGTAAATGAAGTCAATATTTTATTTTTAAAAATATTTTCTGTGATTAAAATAGTTTTTTCCTTTTCTATATGGTTTTAACTGTACAAGGGGTAGTTTTTGAGGGTTGATATTTTACATTTTTATTTGTTTAACATTAAGAGTTCTCTCTTTATGTATATTGGTGACTTCTGACATTAAACTTACCAAAAATAATGGTTTATTTGGCTAAAAGCACTGAAATGTTCATTTCATGCCTTAGACAGGGGGTACTTTCACCCCCTGTTTTCAGCCAAACAAGTGAAGTTTTGAGTTTAACAAAATTATATCTTTAATTAGGACACTTAGAACTACTAATTCTGAAAATTTGAACAAAATTAACGGTAAGCCAATTCCAATGCATTTTGTGCGGGGTCCTTTTGGCACCTGAACCTAAGGACCTTTTTGCAGCAAGTACCTGAAGGCAATCAGTCCGGCACTAACCGCCTAAGGGTGAACCGTTTGGTATGTGGATTCCGGAGCAATGAGTCATATGGTTACTTCAAAGGATATTTTTTACACATTCAATCCGGATGTTAAGTGATTCATACAGTTAGCAGAATCAGGAAAAAGGACGGAAGTGCAAGGAAAGGGCTCAGGAATCATAAAGTGTTTTGTGGACAGGGAATTAAGGAAAGTGAAAATTCAAGATGTCCTGTACGTGCCAAATTTAAGTTCTAATCTTCTTTCAGTAAAAAAGCTCACAAAAGATGGGTACAAACTCAATTTCGAAGGTAACAACTGTAAAATAATTAAGGAAGGGAAGGTACAGGCTGAGGTCCATTTGGAAATTGGTGCCAATGGTTTGTACAAAATAAAAACAGATGGGGAGAAAGTTTGGACCGCAATAAATAAAGTAAATGGCAAACATGGAGAGGATTTTCAACATTTTTGGCATCGGATTTTTGGTCATAGAGATCTCGGTGCAATAAAGAACTTAACCGATAAACAACTAGCAACTGGAATTACCCTTAAGGGCTGTTGGAGGCGGGAGGTTTGTGAATGATGTGTAAAAGGGAAACTAGCAAGAAAACCTTTTCCAAAAGAGGCACAAGGAAAAACTAAAGAAATTTTTGAACTTTTACACACCGATGTTTGTGGACCAATGCAAACAATGACGCCAGGAAAGAAAAGGTATTTTATAACCATAATAGCCGATTTTTCTAGATACTCGATAGTTTATTTCATGGAACATAAAATGAAGCAGGTAACATAATTAAACAATTTGTTAAAATGATAAAAACTCAATTTAATAAAACCCCAAAATGTATTAGATCTGATAGAGGTAAAGAATATGTAAATTCAGATTTGCAAAAATTCCTAAAAGACGAGGGAATAAAAATTCAGTACACTGCAGCGTACTCTTCTTAACAAAATGGCGTAGCAGAGAGAAAAAATAGGTCTCTTATAGAGATGGCAAAGTGCATGATATTGGACGCAAATTTAGAGAAGAAGTATTGGGCAGAGTCAGTTAATACAGCAAACTATTTGCAAAATCGTCTGCCAACAAGAGCCTCCGAAAAAACTCCCTATGAAATGTGGTATTCAGTAAAACCAGATTTAAAGAATTTGCATATATTCGGTTGCGAAGTTTACATGAAAATTCCAAAAGAACAACGTCGGAAATTGGATGATAAAGCGGAGAAACTTATTTTCGTGGGATACTTTGAAGAATTCAAAGCCTTTCGACTCATCGACAAGAGTACGGACAAATTGAAAATAAGCCGAGATGTATTCCTGGATAAATATCAACAACTGAAGACTGAGAAACAAGAAGTAATCTTCGCGGAAGATAATCACCAGGAAGAAAGAATAGAACTCAACAGTGCAGACTCATCCACGACAAGTGAATCTGAAGATTCAGAAAGTATTATCGAAGATAATAACAATGGAGAATTAAGGCGATCTCAAAGGACTAACAATGGAGTTCTACACGACAGATATATGGCTTCAACAAAGCTAGTTAAAATCAAGAAAGAAGATCCTACATGCGTAAAAGAAGCGTTATCAGGAACAGATAACATAGAGTGGCAGAAGGCAATGGATGAAAAAATCAATTCTTTACAGAACAACGGAAAATGGGAATTAGTACCTACACTGGAAGATACAAACATTGTCAGCAACAAATGGATCTTTAAATCGAAAAAGGATCAACAAGACTTGTGGCCAGGGGTTTTTCACAAAAATTCGGGACTGACTATGACGAGGTATTCGCTCCGGTGATAAGACAAACAACACTCAAGATTTTATTGGCGTTAGCAGGTAAAGAAAATTTAAAAATAAAACATTATGATGCCACGACAGCCTTTTTAAACGATAACTTAGATCAAATAATTTATATGCATCAACCAGAAGGCTATGAAATTAAAAATAAAGAAAATACAAAGTTAGTATGTAAATTGAAAAAGGGTTTATATGGTTTAAAGCAATCGGCTAAATTATGGAATGAAAAATTAAATTCAATGCTTGTAAATTTCGATTTTAAACAAAGTCAAATTGATCCTTGTTTTTATGTAAAAAGAAGAGAAGAAATCATTTATTAATTTATTCATGTTGATGATTTTTTAATCGCTTCAAAGACAATAGAGAAAATAAATAAAGTAGCTGATTATTTAAAAGGATAATTTCAATTATTAGACTTGGGAATTTTAAAATACTATTTGGGAGTAGAAATAAGAAGAAATGAAGACGGCTTATATTGCATCAAGCAAACGCAATATATAAAAAATATTTTAAATAGATTCAGACTTCAAGATGCAAAAATTTCAAATGTACCATTGGACCCAGGATACACGAAGATTCTAAATCAACCGGAAATGAAAAACAGTGAAAAATATCAACAGTTAATAGGTGCTCTTCTATATTTGTCTGTAAATACAAGGCCAGACTTTACAGCGAGTGTCACCATTTTAAGTCAGAACAATAAACACCCAACATCAGCTGACTGGACGGAGGTAAAGAGAGTTACAAGATACCTGAAAGGGACGAAGGATTATGAGTTAATAATGGGTCATCGCAACAACAAAGAAGAACTGATAGGATACGCTGATGCCTACTGGGCAGAGAACAGAAAGATCAGGACAGAGGACAGAAGATCAAACAGTGGATATGTATTTATATTTTTAAATGCAACAATCAGCTGGGGATTCCGAAAACAAACTTGCGTTGCATTATCCTCGACGGAAGCAGAATATTGTATAGCACTGGCGGAGGCGTGTCAACAGTGTATCTGGATTCGACGTCTATTAGAAGATTTTCTGAATCAGAAGCAAGGGACGACTACAATTTTTGAGGATAATCAAAGCTGTTTAAAGTTAATCAACAACAGAAAATTTAGTAATCGAACAAAACACATTGATACTAAATTTCATTTTGTCAAAGAATTAAAGGAAAACGAAGCGCTCAACTTTGAATACTGTCCTACTGATCAAATGCTGGCAGATATGCTCACAAAACCACTGAGCAAAATTAAGTTACGAACCATGGCATTTCGTTGTGGATTAAAATAATCATTTCTTTCGTGTGTTACAGTTAAGGAAGGGTGTTGGAATTGCAACAGTACTACACTCAATATGACAAATAGGCAAGCAGAGGTACACATAAATTTTGGTACCTGAACCTAAGGACCTTTTTGCAGAAAGTACCTGAAGGCAATCAGTCCGGCATTAACCGCCTAAGAGTGAACCGCTGTCGCGTTACACCAATTATGTTCTTTAACCAATTATTACAGTACCGGCCAGAATTGTCAGTCCACTTACAAAATTCGTATTAAAAACATGCCTCTCGTTTTTTGATAATATTTCAGTTAAAAATAAGTCTAGAAAAATTTAAAAATAACCATTGGAAAGCTTATAAAATTTCGTGTGAAATGAGCTAAAGTTCAAAACTATTCGTTAAATAGAAACTTAGTTAGAGTGTGAGAAATATCGTATAATTTTCTGATTTTTGAAAATTCTGTTATCTAACTTTAAGTTCAGGATTGCTCTAAACGAGGTTAGAAAAAAAATTCAAATTCACATATAATAAAGCTTGAGATCTCCTTTTTAAAAGTAGACTAAGTAGCTTAAAAAATATTACGTGGTTTAAAAGATATTGGAGATTTTAAAAAGGTCTGCACGGTTAACAAGCAAAACATCATTTAAGCAAAACAGTCACATCGCGCCTCATAGCCAGGGCCGAATAGGACGCTTTATCAAAAACGGGCCCCATTATTATAATTAATTATTATTAATTATTAATTATTAATTATTAATTATTAATTATTAATTATTAATTATTAATTATTAATTATTAATTATTAATTATTAATTATTAATTATTAATTATTAATTATTAATTATTAATTATTAATTATTAATTATTAATTATTAATTATTAATTATTAATTATTAATTATTAATTATTAATTATTAATTATTAATTATTAATTATTAATTATTAATTATTAATTATTAATTATTAATTATTAATTATTAATTATTAATGAATTCCCAGGTTATGTGGGGATGACCGCTCTTGTTCTGGTCGACCCACTAAAAACCACTCCCGTCTTATTCTGGGACATCCAATCCACTTGCGGAATTACCTATTGGCTTTACTTCGCAAGTGGAAGTACTCTCTCTTAGTCCTCCCTGTCCGTCGTGTTAGACAATTATTCCTATTAACCACCAGGGGGGGAGTCGCGGGAGTGGGAGGAGGAACCAAAAATACTTCCTCCTCCCCCTCCCGCAAAACGCCCCCAACGATTTCTCCAGGTTAACCTCTTCTTCCGTCCACATCTTTTGTCTTCATTACCGATGTAATGAAGAACTCGATGTGGCGCCAAGAGTCCGCGCTTTGGAGCATAATCGAGACCATGTTATCAGCGGTGACTTGAGTTTTCACCGCGTCAAACATGGCCCGTCTCAGCTCACTCCATTGCCCGCAGGAGAAGAGAGTGTGTTCCGCGTCGTCAATTTCAGCGCCGCAATACACACATTTTGCCTCTTCTCTGATCTTAAATCTGTGGAGGTACTGTCCGAAGCAGCCGTGACCAGTCATTGCTTGCGCAAGGTAGTAGCCAACCTCTCCGTGCTTTCTTTCTAACCATGTGGCGAGGTGGGGAATCAGGCGGTAAGTCCACCTTCCTTTGGATTCCCCATCCCATCTTGCCTGCCAACTGTCGACGAGTCTGGTTCTTGCCGCTTTGCGGATAGCCATCTTTAGACTGCCGCTGCCCTGTTGTTCCCGCGAGTCCGCCCGTTCTTTGTTGATCCGAAAGACTTCCTGTCTTTCTTTTGCCAACAAATCTGTAGGCGGTGTACTCGCAAGAACCAGAGCAGCGCAATCAGACACCGTCCTATAGGCTGAGATTACTCTCCGTGAACTCCCTGTTTGTACAGAAAGTAACCTATCCAAGATGCTGCGGGTCGTTAGGGCGTCGGCCCATGCAGGGGCAGCGTAAAGCTGCTTTGCTAGACCCACAGTCGCCACTAAGCGCCGCTTTTTTCCCCTGGGACCACCAATGTTGGGCATTAACCTTGATAGGTTACCCATACATTCGGTGGCCTTGAGCGCTGTGATATCCACATGTTGGCTAAAATTTAACCTTTGGTCCAACGTCGCTCCCAGGTACTTAAGCTTTTTTCCCCATGAGTCTTCAGTTCCACCTATTTTCACCTTAGGGGCTTCAAAAGCTCTCCGGACTGTAACGAGTAGAGCCTCGGTCTTCTCTAGGGCCATTTGCAGCCCATGACGATATAACCAACGCTCTACTCGCCGCAGACTTTCATTGAGCTTTATCTGAAGAAATTTGGTTTCCCGTGCTCTACACACTAGAAGTACGTCATCTGCGAAGGCTTTCAGGGTTGTGTCTTCAGGCAGTTCCATTCTCAGGAGTCCGTCGTACATGACGTTCCATATAAATGGACCCACCTTCGACCCCTGTGGTGCCCCGCAGGTCATTTCTTCCTTGAGACGGCACACATTGCTTTCGTACACGACCCATCTGTCGCTAAGATAGTTATCCATCATTCGCAAAGATAAGTCGGTACTCCTTTTCGTCTTAACGCCTCAATGCAGATGTCCCATCTCGCAGAATTAAACGCATTCCGTATGTCGATGGAAACAACAACTATCTCTGATAGGCTTTTTTCGCCTACCAGGATTCCCTGAAGTCTTTCTAGAACCATAGCCTCCAGAAGTTTTCCCATCGTATCCAACAGACAAATTGGTCTGAACGATGATACTTCATCTAGAGGCTTATCGCCTTTCCTAAGAAGGACCAACTTTTGCACTTTCCAGTCGCTGAAGAACTCTCCAGCTTTTAAACATGCATTAAAGACGTTGAGAAGCAACTCCGGATACACTGCGATCACCTCTTTTAGGATCTCGCACGGTATTCCATCATTACCTGGCGTTTTGCCGTTCTTCAACGTCCTTGCTGCCTTTATAAGTTCTTCCTGCTTGAAGAGTTCCTCCATCTGTACTACGCAAGTATAATCCTCCTTGGGGCTCGGTTCCACGTGGGGAAATAGCGCTTTTATGATCTTCTGGACCCATATCGGATTGCCTAGACCGGGGGTTTGTTGCCTTGATACTAATTTCTTAGTAACAATTTTAAACGCCAAACCCCATGGATCGGTCTCGGTCGTTCCGATTAGGTCCTTCCAGCACTTACGTTGGCTACTCCTTATAGCCCGCTTGAAGATGCGTCTGGCTTTATGCCAATCTTCTTGCAGCGCGAGGTCTCCCTTAGAATGGGTATATTTCCTTCGCGCCGCGTTGCATTCTCTTCTTAAGCGGGCTAGTTCATCGCTCCACCAGTACAGAGCACCTTTCCTTGCTTTTGTTTTGTGCCGGCGAGGCATGGAGTGGTTGCAAGCATCCACTATAATTTGCCTCGCCTCTCGCACTATGCCCTTTAAAGAAGTTGGCTCCTTCTGCCAGTTGAGTCTCTTAATAAGGCGAGCCTCAACCAGAGATTTTGCCAACTTCTCCCTGTTCAGTCTCCTAAGGTTCCAGGAGGGTTTATTCTTACCCTTTTGTGGATGAATGTGCCCTCCCGCCTTTTCCTCGGAGACTGAAAACTCAATGTACTGGTGGTCGCTCATGGTCACCTGGTCCAGCACCTTCCAGTTTCTCACTCTGCGGGACAGGCGGGGAGATGCTAATGTCAGGTCAATAATTGATCCTGACGCTCCCCGCCTAAAAGTGAACTCTTTCCCCCGGTTCATCACTACCAGGTCATTCGTCGAGACCATGTCCGTGACCAAGACCCCCCTCCTGTCCTGACGGGTCTCCCCCCATTCCGGCGACTTACTATTGAAGTCTCCCGCAATGAGGACATCCCCGTCGAAAGCATTTATGCTTTCTTCAAGAGAGCTGATCTCGGCATCGAACTTCTTAAGGGGATCATTTGGGGAGAAGTAGCAGCTGTATATACGAACACCCGCCACCTCTACCCAAACAAAGCCCTTATCGGTCTCCAAGAAATCACTGACAGCGATGTCGGGGTTGAGCACTTGTATCCCGGACCTTCCCAATGCGTCCTGAAACCAGACAGAGAATTCCGGCTTTCTACACTGTTCACTGAAGATCAGTATATCAGCCTTTCTCTGTCTTGCAGTCTGCATCAAGAGGTCCAGCGCGGCTCTTCCTCTTCCGAGATTAACCTGGAGAACCCCGTATTTTGGTTTTTAAACCGGACAGGATTCCCCAATAAACTGGGCAAGCCCTGCTTCCCGGAAGGTGGTTTATCTCCTTTGATCCCTTGTCAGAGCAAGTCATGCAACGAGCAGGACCCTTATACGACCTGCTCTTGTGGTCCAGACCACCACACTTCCAACAAGCATTTCTTCGGTCTGGGCCACTGCAGCCTCGTGCCAAGTGGCCGTAGCAAAGGCATCTGAAACACCTGTCTACCTCCACTCTGGCTCGAACTCTGCAGTTGACCCAGCCAATTCTGATCCGTCCTGTCCTAAGTAGCGACTCCGCGTCTGCATCTGGCAGACGCAGAATCGCCATCTGTGTGTTGCCGTAACGGGTCACTAGCTGGCAAGGCACATCTAAATTGGGCTTGCCCAGAGAACTTTGTATGGCTTTTATTACCTTTGATACAACTACGGTTTCGTCGAGGTCTACAATTTCAACAGACCTCGTCGAAACCACAGTTGTCACTTCCGCCTGCCCTTGAAGGGCCGTAGTCAGCTCACTGCTGAACTTTGTAAGGTCCTGTCCCTTCTTAAGAACCAGGAGAACTTCGTTCTTCCTGGATCTACGGACCGACAGGACCTCAACATTACTTTCAGCAGGGCTCTTCTTTTCTTTTTACTCTCTGTAGGCTTTTTCGGTCCCCCCACTGGGTCTTCCCAAATTTTTTCTTTCCCCTTTTTCTTTTTTTTCTTCCCTTTAACCTTAACCCAGGCGTCTTTGTTGGGTTCCTCGGTTGTCCGAGCCTCATCAGCATAAGCTTCTTCAGCATTCTTTTGAGGAGAGTCGGACCCCTTTCCTTTCTTTGACATCCTATCAGGGGGCGTCGTCGAGGCCTCCCTCTTCTTTCTGTCTGAAGAGGGGGTCTCCACCAGACTTTCTCCCTTCGGTCTTATTATTCTCCTCGCTTTGAGGGGAAGAGGGAAAGATTTCAATTTTTTAAAGATTTCTCCCCCCTCTTCTCGTAAATCCTTTGCAATGCCGTAGATGCTTTCTCCAAAGTGGAAAGCCTTCACGGCGCCGTCCTTCACTGGCTTCGGGTTATTTCTCAGGATTCCCTCCTTAACAACTTTAAGGGCCCTGAACATGCCCTCCGAAACTTCACATTGCCTATCCATAAGCTGAAGCATCTTTTTAAATCCCTCCAGCAACAGGGACACATCCGTATTTCTAGTAATGGAAGCGTAGGTTTTCACAACCTCTGTCTCCATTACGTCTCCGTCGATATGGTCAAAAAGACCAGTGTGCTGTTGCCCCCCCCAAAATCCGTGGGCCTTGCGCCGACCACCGGGGCTTTCACCCGATCGGAATCGGCGGCAGGATTACCCTCTTTCGAGGTACCTGCTTGGGGGATAACGTTTTTGTCATCACACATGTTCATAAAAAAAATTTTTTTCAGGTTACGATATGGGTGTGATAATTGTCAGTGTAAGTGTATATGTGTTCTGTTATGTAGGTGTATGTACCCGTATCAGTGTAAATGATGTGTATTTATGTAAATGTTGCCTGAAGATCCCCTAAGGCAGAGACCATTCGAAGGTCCCCTTTCGCGCTCTACAAACAAGGGAACAACGCGTTTATAGCGCATCCCACAAACATACTCAAGAAGAAGCCTCTCCGGAGGGTTCCCCTTACATTTCACAGTCGTGAAAGGCGTCGTTTATAGACATAAACCTTTCAGATTCATACACCAGTTCCTGTTATCCCGCAAGTTGAATCCCCCCAATCTGCGTCCCGAGCGCATGGCTGAACATGATCAGACGTGCCGGCAGGGATGACCAGCGTGGATAACAGGAGCTGCCCATTCATGGAAGATGCCGTTTATAGACTATCCCTTCCGCAGTCACAAGACAAAACAAAACAATAATTCCATACTGAACCCACCGGTTCAGAATCTTCCTGCCCATTCAGAGGGATACTGCGTTTATAGCAATACCCTCCATTTACACCAGAATTTTCTTCCATACAGATCTCCAATTGGTCTCCACCCCAAAGATTTCCCAGACTACCCTCCTCCTCCTTCAAACCACTCTACCCATATACGCACATTCGCATAACATAATATATAATGGGCGCAGATTAGCAAAGTGGATGAAGTCCCGGGCTTGGGACCGGCGTAGCGGAGTTTATTAATTATTAATTATTAATTATTAATTATTAATTATTAATTATTAATTATTAATTATTAATTATTAATTATTAATTATTAATTATTAATTATTAATTATTAATTATTAATTATTAATTATTAATTATTAATTAAATGAGATTCTTTAAATAAAACTGTAATTTGAACACATTTTATAGTTTTTTTTAATTAGAAATTATTATTTTAAAATTAATTTAATTAACAGTAAATAATTTTTCAAAATTATAAATTATCAATATTATAAATTAATAAATTTCTCTAAATTAAAAATAAATTAGTTAACTAGAATTTTAGTAAATTAAAAATTAAATATAATTAATAATTAATAATTAATAACACAGGTTTACAAACTAAAAACTTTTTTTTGACAATAGAACAAAACATTCTTTTTTCGATTAGTAGGTGTTTTCTGAGTAAGAAAATCATAGTTTTAATTTTTTTCCCTCGTGTAGTTTTTTTGTAGCTTCAAATTTTTTATTTTTAAGGAGCAACGGCACTTAAATTTACCTGTAGGATAATCAACTCTTCAAAAAATGATGAGTGGGATGCCGTTGGAAAGGTAATTAAATTATCTTTCAATCCATATATTACAGAATAAAATTGAATGAAAATTAAGAAAGCTACAGTCGATTCAAGATCAAATTTTATGGAAATTTTAATGATTTTTAGACACTTGACTAACTTTTGATAATTTTTTCCACAACAAACAGTTGAAAATATTTAGGTTTTAAAATTTTTATTGATAGCTTATCCCATTGAGAAACTTTCCAGCCCTTGTGGACCTTGATTGCATTAAAAATGAAAATTGTACACCACATTTAGTGAACGAAACTACTTTGCCATTTTTAGTATACTTTTCAATATTTGCAGCAAACATGCAAATATTAAAATTAAGTTAAGTACTAAAGTTACTAAAATCACACATCAAGGTGATCCAATATGGTGGAAAAGTTTTTTTAAAAATCGATTAAATTTATGACAATTTCGTTACTCGGGGGTTTTTCGGTGACGCTAATGACGAGTCTTATGTCAGATTTTAAAAATTAAAAATGGTAAATTCAATTGAGTGAACGAGTTTTGGCTCTCTGATTAGGTCTCTGATTACAAATTCCATGTCATATTTTGAAAATTAAAAAAGGTGTATTCAGTCTGTGCGAACATATTTTAAAAGTTTAAAACTAAAACTCATAAAAATTAATACTTTAGAGTTTGTGGGGTCTTTCATTCCAAAACCAACGACGGTTTTAAAATTTTTAAATTAATTTAATGTTGATAGAAAATAAAAACTTTACTCTAATTGCAATAAACTATCTAATTTATAATTTTCTATAAATTTGTATAACTTTTTAACTGCAATACATTTTAAATATATATAGGGGAGGGTAGGCTACATTGAACCGGGTATTTTCTAAAGTTCAAGAACTAATTAAATTTTACAAATTTTTATCAGGTTTTTGTATCAACATTAAGCTGAAGTATTCCTTTAGTTAATATACACGTTACAAACACAAATTATTATGATTAAATAATTAAATTTAATTTTTTTCTAACAAGTTACACTTTTCTTATTTTGAAAAATCTGTGTCTACATTGAACCACCTTTAATAAAACACTACAATTTACTTCAAAAATAATATTTCCACTAACACATTTTAAAAAATATTATTTTTCACTCAAAAAAATAGAAAATTGTTGTTAAAGAGTTATTATTTGTTAATATAGGAGATTAATATATTTTGATGTCAGGTTAGGTAGGTGAAGTGACAGTTTGAGTTTATCTCGTTCACAATTGTGATGAAAGCATGTTTTCTAGTATTTTTCTTACTAATTAGTAGAGCAGACAACTTTACCACTCTTAAAATTGAAAATTATTTGCTTTTTCGGGTGGTTCAATGATGCCGCACTCACTGCATTTACATAACATTCACAACAAAAATTGTTTATAATAAATTTATGTAAGGCTTAAAATTCTTTATCACATCGGAATATTGAAGTTGACACCCTAAGCGACATAAATCACAAGTTTACTAATTTTAAAAACTTCCTATTTGAATAAAAAAAATTCATTATATTTCCACAAAATTTTCTATTTTGTACGTGAAAAACAGTTTTTTTTCGTTTTTCTTTGTAAATAATAAACCTACGTGCTCGAAACTTTTGGACGTAGTCGCTTTCGGTAATACTAATTTATATATTAAATAAGAAAAAATTACACTCAGTCATTTCTTAGAAAATTAAAGTGGTTCACTGTTAACGCTGGTTCAATGTAGCCTACTCTCCCCTAATTAACTTTATCAAAGTATATATAAAAAACAAAAGTTTTTAAATAATAAATTAAAATTATTTTTTTAATGTTTTCGAGCCCTTTTACATTCTTTATCCCCCTCCTTGATGATTTTAGTGTCTGTATTTTCGAATGAGATTTAAAATGTATTGCAGTTAAAAAGTTATAGAAATTTATTGAAAATTAAAATTAAGATAGTTTATTGCAATTAGAATAAAGTTTTTATTTTTCATCAACATAACATCAATTTAAAAATTTCAAAACCGACTTTGGTTTCGGATCTAGAGATCCCACAAACCCTAATGTTTTAATTTTCATGAGTATTTCATGCATTAAACATTTAAAATATGTTCGCACAGACTGAATACACCTTTTTGAATTTTCAAAACATGACATGGAATTTGTAATCAGAGACCTTATCAGAGAGCCAAAACTCGTTCACTCAATTGAATCTACCATTTTTAATTTTTAAAATCTGACATCAGACTCGTCATTAGCGTCACCGGAAAACCCCCGAGTAACGAAATTGTCATAAATTTAATCGATTTTTTAAAAAAACTTGTCTGCCATATTGGATCCGCCATTTTGAAATTTTGATACTTGACATTGTATTCGAATTGAGCAACTCTAGAATTCCTTGATGTGTGATTTTAGTAACTTTAGTACTTAACTTAATTTTACTATTTGCATGTTTGCTGCAAATATTGAAAAGTATACTAAAAATGGCAAAGTAGTTTCGTTCACTAAATGTGGTGTACAATTTCCATTTTGAATCCAATCAAGGTCCACAAGGGCTGGAAAGTTTGTCAATGGGATAAGCTATCAATAAAAATTTTAAAACCTAAATATTTTCTACTGTTTGTTGTGGAAAAAAATATCAAAATTTAGTCAAGTGTCTAAAAATCATCAAAATTTCCATGAAATTTGATCTTGAATCGACTGTAGTTCTCTCAATTTTCATTCAATTTTATTCTGTATTATATGGATTGAAAGATAATTTAATTACCTTTCTAACGGCATCCTATTCATCATTTTTCGACTAGTTGATTTTCCAACAGGTAAATTTAAGTGCCGTCGCTCCTCAAAAATACAAAATTTGAAGCTCTAAAAAAAGTACACGAGGAAAAAAAATTAAAAACTATGATTTTCTTACCCAAAAAACACCTACTAATCGAAAAAAGAATGTTTTGTTCTATTGGAAATTTCATTGTAAACCAGTGTAATTAATAATTAATAATAATTCATAACTAATTATAATAATGGGGCCCGTTTTTGATAAAGCGTCCTATTCGGCCCTGGCTATGAGGCGCGATGTGACTGTTTTGCTTGAATGATGGTTTGCTTGTCAATCGTGCAGACCTTTTTAAAATCTCCAATATCTTTTAAACCACGTAATATTTTTTAAGCTACTTAGTCTACTTTTAAAGAGGAGATCTCAAGCTTTATTACATGTGAATTTGAATTTTTTTTCTAACCTCGTTTAGAGCAATCCTGAACTTGAAAAACTTGAAAACGAGAATCATGTTTTTAATACGAATTTTGTAAGTGGACTGACAATTCTGGCCGGTACTGTACATTATATCGAGTAATAATGTTATTAACATACTAAAGCTTATAAAGATACGTGATCATTTAATAAACGTGTGTATTACGTGTATTCCCTGTGTTTGATTGTGTTTATTCCTTTATAATAAATTACAATTAATATAAAATCCAACAATTTTTGAAAAATGTCAAAATGTTACCAAGAAGAAACTACAATATTAAAACATATTGCTAAGTTCATTGTCGTCACAGAAATAATAATAAAGCCTATGAACGACCAAATGGATTTATTGTTGATATTTCTAATGTTGTTCTGTATTGCCCTAAACTTGCAGAAATATTTAATTGCCATAATAATGTAGAAATAGTTTCAAGTATCAAGACTTTTAAATATTTATATAAATATATTTTCAAAGGACATGATGCTGTACCTATTGTCATCACAAATGCGAATGATGAGGTATCTGTTAATCATAATAAAATACTTCATTATGAAGAAAATAGAAATGTTAGTCCACTTGAGGTAGTTTCGAGAATTCTAAGTAAACCTTTAGGGAAAAAGAGTCATAGCGTTATTCGCTTACCCATACATTTGCCAAATGAACAGAATTTTATTATTCCAGAAGAAAAAAATAGTAACGGCATTTCTTTCGATTTAAATAAAAATGCAAAACTTCTGGATTATTTTAAACTTAACCAACGAGATAGTAATGCTCAAAAATATGATTATTCCGAAATACCAGAGCATTATACATGGGTAACAAATTCTTTTGAATGAATATAAATATTGTAGGACATATTAACATAAGAGAACAGAATTATGCTAAATTAAACGTAATTCATAAACTTGTAGTTGATTAAGTACTTGATGCAACATGTCATTTATAGGTATAGCTTTGCTTTCTAATTTTTGTGGTTAAATTGTAATTATAGGCGGAGATTTTCGACAAACTTTACCAATTAAAGAAAGGAATACTAAATAAGAAATAGTAAATTTATTAATAAAAAGTAGTAAACTATAGAAATAGTTCAAAAAATACACATTAACAGATAATATAAGAGCTTTACCACAAGAAACAGAATTTGTAGATTTTTTACTTGAATTTGTCAATGGTGAATTAAATGATGCAGATAATATTATATTACGAAAACATATTATTCAAAAAGGGAATAGGAATACAAAATTTAAGATAAAATTTTATTCTTTAAAGATAAAATGTTTTTAATAACTATGTGTGTATCTTTAGATTAATATTAGAAGCTTTTGGGTGTAAAAACATTTCCGTTTTTAATAGCAGAAAGAAAGGGGAAGTGTGTAGTGCGCAAAATCAGTGACTATAGTTTAATCTCTGGCGGGAGGGCTTTACTGAACATCTACCGAATTCGGTAAACGTTCGGTAGACGTTCGGTAATTGGTCGAAAATGTAAATAAAAAAACCGAAAATGAAGAAAGAAATAATTGAAAATAATAAATAAAGTGTTGAAGTGTTAATTTATCCAATAATTAGGATAAATTATGTTGTGAATAATTAAATATTCATGAGTAAAGTGTGAAATAGCTAACCTGACAGTTGACATAGTGTATGAAATTAATAAATTTTTGATGCAAATTAGTGTGAAATGTTAAAAGTAACAGCCAATAAATATTCATTAATATTTAAAGAATTTAATTTATTATTTAGATTTGTTAATTATTGCATATTAATAATACAAAAATTAATTAAAGCAATAATTTTCTCTTTTTCTGTAAAGTGTCGATAACAATAATAGATAGCCGCGCATTTGTGACGACAGATGGCGAGACTAGCATTTGTACGCCGCTCTGTTTTATCACATTCAAAACAAGAAATATGAAAACGAACTTTTCAAGATGAATTTTATATAAATAAATTATAATTTATAACACATAGTTCGAACTCCCAAAAGAAAAAATGGATGTTTTAGACGATTAAAAATGAAGTTGAAACTCCTCCCTCGTAAAGGAAGACATTTTTATTTGCTGGTTAAGTTACACAAAATAGAGAAAAAAATTTATATTTATAAAATAAAACATATAATTCCAGCCCTCAAAAGAAATAATAGATATTTTAGACCAATTAACGTAAAGTTGAAACTCCTCCTTAATAAAGAAACCTATTTTTTTATTTGTTGGTTAAATTACATAATTTTTTTCTTCATTTTGTATAAGTTAACAAAAAATAGAAAATAGGTTTCTTTCTTAAGGAGGAGTTTAAACTTTATGTTAATTTAATTGGTCAACAATATCCATTATTTCTTTTGAGGGCTACAATTATATGTTATATTTTACAAATATAAATTTTTTTCTCTATTTTGTGTAACTTAACCAGCAAATTAAAAATGGCTTTCTTTACGAGGGAGGAGATTCAACTTTATTTTAATAGGTCTAAAACATCCATTATTTTTTTTTGAGGGCTGGGATTATATGTTTTATTTTTCAAATATAACTTCTTTTGTCCATTTTGTTTAACTCAACCAACAAATAGAAAAATTGATTTTGAAAGTAGAAGGAGTTTGTTTTTTCATTGGACAAAAGCGTTCTTTTTATCTTGGGGTTTGGAATTATATGATTCATTTTTTGAATATACATTTTTTTCATCATTTTGTGTAATTTAACCAACAAATAAAAAAAGTAGCTTTCTTTATGAAGCCTCGAATTTCAACTTTATTTTTATTGGTCTAAAACATCCATTTTTTCTTTTGGGAGTTCGAACTATGTGTTTTAAATTATAATATATTTATATAAAATTCTTCTTGAAAATTTCGTTTTCCTATTTCTTGTTTTAAATGTGATAAAACAGAACGGCGTACAAATGCCAGTCCCGCCATCTGTCGTCACAAATGCGCAGCTATCTATTATTGTTATCGACACTTTACACAAAAAGAGAAAATTATTACTTCAATTAATGTTTGTATTGTATTATTAATATACAATAATTAACAAAACTAAATAATAAATTCAATACTTTAAATATTAAAGAATATTTATTGGCTGCTATTTTTAACATTTCACACTAATTTGCATTAACCACTTCGGCGGCATGGCGTTCCATGAGTAAGTGGCAGAAGCGGCCAAAAAATGCGAAAATGGCGTTCCTGTTTAAACTTGATTCCTAAACTCTGTAAACAAATTAAGTTTACCAAACCAAATGTTATTTATTATTTGAGATAAATGAAGATGAATAGTACAAAAAAAAATTATTTTTTAGAGATCTTAAATGGTTTTAAAAAGGTTTTAATGTAGCAAATTTTTAATACTTTTTACGAATGGCGTTCCAATATTCACCCAAAATAGTTCACAATTTTGAATCCGCCTATTTGAATTTTCGAAAATCCATTTAAGATTCATAATCTCAAATAATAAATAACATTTGGTTTTTTAAACTTAATTTGTTTACAGAATTTAGGAATTAAGTTTAAATAGATACGCCACTTACGCATTTTTTGCCGCTTCTGTCACTTACTCATGCGACGCCAATTGGAACGCCATGCTACTGAAGTGGTTAAAGATTAATTAACTTCACACACTATGTCAACTGTCAGGTTAACTCTTTCACACTTTACACAAGAATATTTAATTATTCACAACATAAATAATCCTAATTATTGGATAAATTAACACTTTAACTCTTTATTTATTATTTTCAATTGTTTCTTTCTACGTATTCTGCTTATTTATTTACATTTTCGACCAATTACCAAACGTCTACCGAATTCGGTAGATGTTCAGTGAAACCCGCCCACCAGGGTTCTCTAATAACGTTTAAATTTTTCAATGTATATACCCTGTTTATTTACTTATATTTTTATAATAGTGAAAATTGCTGTGAATTTCTGTTGATAATTTTCTCTTCCTTGACAAATTTTCAGTTTGTTGGATTTTATTTTTATTTGGAAAGTACCATTAATTAATAGTTTTGTTATTGGCGATTCTAACAGTTCAAGCAGCGCCACTATTGGAACTAATTTATGCAGGACAGCTGGTATATGTTTTTGTTTGTTTACTTATCTCTATAATTATTTTATTAAATAAACTGTATATTATACAATTAAATAAATTATTTTATTAAAATCATTACAAAGTTTAAGTAAACAAACAAAGACCCGCTGTCCTGCTTATATTAGTTCCAACAGTGGCGTTGCTTGAACTGTTTGAATCGACAATTATAATTGCTAATAAAATTTTTTTAAAAAATGTGATATATATATGCAGTCGGTAGGCGTGGCCTAAAAGGCCCATTGCAGAAATAACAATAACTTATTCTGCTTCTTTTACCTTTATAAAGTATAAGTGCCACCGCGACGCAGAGCGCAGCAATTTATTCTTTGAAAAATAACTCAAAAAAGGGAATTCTGAAAATTTACATGCGCATAGGAAAAACTTCACCTTTCGTTTGTAATAATTTATTTTCAAATAAATAACGGACTGATTTTTGGGAAATCGAAAATTTAATATTAATTATCAAAAATTGGGGTAAATTATTAACATATTAAAAAATAAAATTCACCATTGGAAAGAGATTAAAAAAACCTTTCCAAAACATATTCTGAAAAATTTTTCCATTAAAAGCATGTTCAGAAAAAATTCACAAAGTAGCCGGTGTTAGCAAAATTGGTAAAATTGGCCCCCCTCTACCTTTTTCAAATTTTCTAAAAAGTCAAAAATATTTTTTGGGTCACATTTCTACTTGATAGAACAACAAATTACCCAAGTTTGTATGTTTGCTCATATGTAGCTTTCAATAAAAAGCTTGTATTTTATACAAATTAATAAGTTGTGAAAAATATCACAACCAAATCTTGAAATTTCTTTCAAATTAAATATGTAGCTTTTAATGAAAAAAGTTTCTACTTTATAAAAAGCAATAAGTTATTAAAAATATCACAGGCAAATCTTTGGCATCGTTAACCTTCAGAGGGCCAGAAAATTAAAATAAAATTTACTAGTTTTTTTTTAAGTAAAATTAAATAAAAAATCAATTCGATGAAAATAAAAGTAAAAATAAATGGTGGCCACTATAGTGGCCACCCCGGCCCTCTCAAGGTTAATATTTGCGGTTAAACCTGATTGCCCCTTCTGAAAAGTTAAAAATTTATTATTTTTATACCATCAGTAACATCTCACTGATTCAAATTTAGAGCACTGGCGGATCAGATGGACCAAAAGTAGATTTAACTTTTTTCATTATTTTGTGCGAAAAATAGAAATATTTGTTTTAAGACTTGTTAATTATATATCATTAAATTCGTTTTTTGACAATTAATCATAAACAACTATTTCTATATTTTAGAATGTTAAATTAATATTAATAATATTAATATTGATTGAATTTTGAAAACTTTCAAATTAAACTTCTTAAAAAATTTAATTTGAAAAAAAATATTAATAAGAAATTCTGAATAAGTTATTCTTTTCAAACATTTTCTTTACATTTTTTTCAAATTAGTAATATTTCTAAATATAATGTTTAATTAAAAAACTTTAAAATTATTTAAAATTTAATTAAATTGTATTGTGAACAAGTGGATTTTAGAAATATTTTAGTTAAAATTTATAGGAATAATTTAATTTAAATTTTGAAAATTTTCAAATTTTGGAGTTTAAATTATTTTTAGGGACCAATAAAATATTTTTAGGGTTTGAGAAAAAGTCAAAATTTATTGTTTGAAAATCAGGGAATTATTTTAATCTTTCATGGAATAATTTATTTTCAGAGTTATTGTTTTTGATCGGGAAAAATAATTTATGACCTGAAATAGACCGAGAAATGACTTTGAATTTTTTTATGAAAAAAGTGGCTACCCTAAGGGATGTACACATAATACGTCACGCAATTTTTGACCATTTTTAGCCCCCCCTCCCTCTATGTAACACTTCGTCACAAACTTTGGCCCCCCTCCCCCTACAACGTCACGTCACAAACGAAATTTTAATTTAACATTTTATACATTATATATTATTTATCATATTATAAATAATATACCAATAGATGATAAACAGGTGCTGGTGATAATATTATATATATATATATATATATATATATATATATATATATATATATATATATATATATATATATATATATATCCAGATAACCAGCGTACTAGTACGATGCATGTACAATACGATTATGGCGTATAAGTCGTACTGGTACTGTACCCGCCATCTACCTTCGCACGGTACCAGGTACTGTACTAGTATGTCATACCAGTACGCTATACTTGTATAATACGAGCACGATAATAGTATGGTGTACTAAAGGTTTTTATAATTTAGTTTATCGTACGGTTACGGCCCCTAAAAAAGGACTTATGAAATAAACAGAATTTTATGACAATACAATTTAGATCCGTTTAGGCAAAAGCAATAGAACTAGTTCATTTACGCGTGGCGGGGGAGTGTTGATTGCTTGTGATACTACAATGAGAGCTTCAATCGTCACGACATCAGATACATCTGTAGAGCATGTCTTTGTTAAATTTAAAACTTCCTATTTTGTTGCCGGTAATTTTTATGTACCCCCAAACTCTAGCTTCTCGATTTTTCAATCTGTGTGGAATATCATAGAAAGAGTTGCTCTAACATTTCGTAATGCCAATGAAATAATTTTTGGGGATTTCAACTTACCTTTTATTTTTTAAAGGCAACCACTAGACACTGGATAACTATGTTCTCCTAAAATACGTACGTCTCGATTGTACAATAACATTGCCAATCTATTTTCGGAAACATTAGAATTTTTGTGTTTAAATACTATTATTAAATACTACTGGCAATATTTTGGATTTACTGTTAACCAACTCTACAAATTATAAACTGGAACTGGCTGTCGATCACATTCTTTTCATTGATATTTACCATCCGCCTTTCATGTTTTCCATTCCTATTAATGACTTATTTGGAGCTAATAATAGCAATGGTGAGCCTCATTGTAAATATGACTTTCAACACGATAATTTAGCTAACCTGCATCTGTACCTACTTGACTTACTTACTTGACTTTTGGAAATTAACACACAATAATTTGTGTGAGATACCTACAGTTCTAAATGACGTGTTTTATGGATCCGTCACTTCCAGTGATAATGTAGATTCTGCAAACTGTTTTAAAGATTATTTCTTTTCAGTTTACTACATCGCCTCCGACGATGCTACAGCCATGAATGCAGATTCAATTAATAGCAATTTAATTAACATCTCACATATATCTAAAAAATAAATTTTAACAAAAATAAAATCTCTTGTTGCCAGAAAAAGTGCTGGCCCAGATGGAATACCCCCTTCTCTTTTAAAATCATGCTGCTCTTCATTTGTTGAGCCTTTGTACATTTTATTTAATTGGTCCCTCTCGTCCCTGACAAAAGTGAGTTACCAAATGTCTCCCCATGTAGGTATACATTTGGGATGCATTTAGGAAACATTTGGTAAACGGCTTTATAAGTCTGTTAATAGACAGAATTTGATGAAAAAAATTATTGGAAATTGAAAAGGAACAATCAGGATGAAATTGATATATTTTTTAGAATAAATTAATGTTAAATTAATGAGAAATTAATGTTTAACCTAGGAAATGGCAGTTTTAGTCTAGGATGTATGTGTGTGTAAGATCAATATTGGAATAAACTGTTGATATGTCGCTGCGCATTTTGCTCGACAGGTGGCGATGGTGACATTTGTCCATGGCTTTATATTACATGCTCCTTCATAATGAAAGCTTTTTTTTATTTGTTAGTTAAGATACACAAAATGAAAAAAAAAATATATTTGAAAAATAAAAAATATAATTTCAACCCTCAAAAGAAATAATGGATGTTTTAGACCAATAAAAATAAAGTTTAAACTTCTCCTTCATTAAGAAAGCTATTTTTTTATTTGTTGCTCAAGTTACACAAAATGGAAAAAAAATTATATTTAAAAAAAACATTATAATAAATCTCTCTTTATATATTTTATTTTTAACAGAAAATAAAATCGAATAAAATCTTATTACAGATTTTGATAAGAAAAAATATTATAATTTAAAACAATCAAAAGAAAACAAAATTATATTTAGAAAATTAATTATCTGACAAAGTAAAATTTTCGTTATTATAAAGATAAAATAAAAAAAAGTATTGCACGTGCAATATAAAATTTATTCTGAATAGATAAAAACCACAATTGGAAAATACTATAAATTTTTTATACAAATTTCATTCTTATTGAATTCAAAATTCGTTCTTGTCAAATACATTCATGCACATACATAGAAACATACATAATATGTAAACGAATTAAGTATAAATATAAAAATATATCAGTCAGAATGAATTATAGAAAGAATTAGTTTTGGAAAAAAGGTTATTAATATAAATAAAATTGAATTAAACTCATAGTTCGGATTTCTTTTTACATGGCTGGCGAAGTCGTGGCACTGGTCCGGAAGAGGAGTTGACACAATTGTTAGAAGTCAATAGTTAGAAGTTTTGTTGTATATCATTATGTCTTTCCTCTCGTTCTTTATAATTTGAAATATGGGCCCAATCTGGACAGGATCACGCCTCTTATATAGATTTCAATTAAATGTTCCGTGGACTCTCTGCCTCTATCTTTGCCGCATAATTTAGACTTGCAATTCCGCCATGTATGAATAACGCGCCACACTTCAATAATAATAAAACATAATATAAATTTTTAAATTAGAACACTTTACATAATTATAATATTAATTATCTTTTTTATTGTTCTATTTTTCTTATTTACCTTTATTTTCTCGGCGTCGGACATAAAATATGGCGCGGAGTTTTCTTTAACTTATACTTTTTCCGAACGATTGAGGCAAAGAGTCACGAAAACGAATATTATATCACAAGACGACTTTTTCCCACCTCCTCGAACGAATACCACTACTTCCCGAAATTACACGATCTTTCCATCGGCTCGTCGACTACACTCAAAAGATAGTTTGATTCTCTCACATAGGTACATCGATTAACAATACAAAGGTCTCATTGCTTCATTATCCTACATAAGCACACTGATATGCAGAATTATTTGATTTCATATATTTCATGAGCATGCAGATATATTTTGAAATACATTTAGCGTTTTTCTTTCATATACATACATATTTTGCCTTTATGCTTCATACATAGATCTCAAATTTACACATAAATACATAAAGGACGCAGACATGAAAAAATCATATATATATATATATATATATATATATATATATATATATATATATATATATATATATATATATATATATTATATATATATATATATATATATTGGATATATATATATATATATATATATATATATATATATATATATATATATTGGAGAGATATATATATATATCACCGTCCGACAAAATTAAACTTTTTTTGCACCCATGAACGAACCAAAGATTTTCGGAAACTAGAGCTAAAAAAAGGTACACGTGTCTGACCGTTTTTCGAGATCAAGTCGTTTACGGTTTTTAGTGGTAGAAACAACCCTTAAATAGAAGGTAACCAATTGTATTGCAAAAAATATAGAAAAGTGGGAAATTTTTATTCAAAAAATCTTTAAAAGTTATTGAGACTATTAAACATACCCTTAATATTATTTCAGGTCCAACCGTCCACCCCAAAACTACCCTTACTTCAATTTATTTAAAATAATAATAAAAATAATTTTTTTTTAAATTAATCGATGACTAATTGTAATATCATTCTACAGCCTGTCATATTCGATTTTTCACTATAACCCCTACTCAAAATCTACCCCTAAGCTAAATCAATATATTGAATTCTGCCCTACAATTTTTTAAATTTTATAAAACTTCGTATTTAAGGGTTTTTTGGGGTCGCTAATTACAAATCTGAAGTCGTTGTTTAACCCTTTAACGCCCAAATGGACAAAATTTTGGCATGAAGTTTGAGGACTTGTTTCGGTACCTAAAAATCAATAGTAAAATTCGCGAATCATCATTTATTATCTTTTCATATGCACTCTATTGAATGGCGTTAAGAAAAACTTAAAAAATTTACAAACAAAAAAGTTATCAATGTTTTTTATTAATAAAGGCCAATTTTTTCCAATTTTTGTTTAATTATCAATTTTTTCTACTATGAAATAGCGTAAAAATAATTGCAAATGTTACAAATAACGTGACATAGACATATAACCTAGAAAATAGTACTATAGAGAAAATTAAAAATTAAGATAACGGCTCAAAAATGGAGTTTGAAGTTCAAAATTTTTTCAAAATTTGATTCGAAAGTACAAAATTGTTAAAAGTTTTTAGATCGGCTTGAAATTTAATACTCGGGGGTTCTAGGCGTCGCTAATCACGAATTTGGAGTCCAATTTTCAAAATTGAAAAAGGCGAATCCAATATGGCGCACATTTTTTTAAAAAACTCATTAAATTTGCTTGAAGCTTGTTTCCCCGGGGTTTTTTGGGTCGCTGATTATGAATCTGAAATCCAATTTTAAAAGTTCAAAATGGCGGATCCAATATGGCCAACAAATTTTGAAAAACTCATTGGATTTGTTTGAAATTTGGTACTCGGGGGTTAAATTAAAATACTTAAAATGTTTTTAATGTTTTCAACCTTTACCACGTGTAGATAAACGTGAACTGGAAATACTTTTTTAATTCTTAAATTTTATATATTTTATTCTATTTTATTTGTTTTTTACTTTTGATGTCATTTTTTTAAATTGTTATTATAATTTTTTAATTTAAAGGTTAAAAAATGGAAATATATGTTTTATTTTGATCATTACTTATTTTAAGGTCAAATTAAAAAACCAATTTTTTTTATCTCCAGCTTGTAGCTCTTGTAAAACCTTTCAAAAATCATTATTCACAGTTTTAATTAGATTAATTTTACTTACCAATATATTAAATCGAAAAAAGGTTTTTTAAAATAAGAGAAAATTTTGAAATTCCGTAACTTAAAAAATATTTTATCAATTTTAATAATGTTTCATATAAATATTTTTACTAGTAATAGTAACATGCTAACAAAGTTTCGAGAAAATTAATTTTTTGACATGTGCTGTTGAGAAAATGGGACCCATAATTATTATGAATACACAATTTTTAGAATTTTTTTTAAAGTTATGAACATTTTAAAAAGACTGTTACGTTACAAAAGTTTTTTTTTCACGATGTTAACCATATATTAATTTACCAAAGTTAAAATTGAAAAAACTATACACAACAGAAAGCATACAAATCTGTGGTAACAAGTTTTAAGCGAATCTAATGACTTTTTAAAAAAATTGGCCGCCATGTTTGATCCGCCACGTTTAATGTTAAAAATGGACTCCAGATTCATGACCCGCGACCCCAAATAACAAGTTTCAAGCAAATTTAATGAGTTTATAAAAAAATTGTCTGCATATTAGATCTGCCATTTTGAACTTTGAAAATTGGACTCCATATTCGTTACCAGCGACCACAAAAACCCCCGAGTATCAAATTTCAAGCTCATCTAAAGAGTTTTTGAAAATTTGTTGGCTATATTAGATTCGTTATTTTGAACTTTTAAAATTGGATTTCAGATTCATAATCAGCAACCCCGAAAACCTCCGAGCAACAAGTTTCAAGCAAATTTAATGAGTTTTTTAAAAAAATGTGCGCCATGTTAGATTCGTCATTTTGAATTTTAAAAATTGGACTTCAAATTCGTAATTAGCGACCCCTAGAACCCCCGAGTGACAAATTTTAAGCCGATCTAAAATTTTTTAACAATTTTGTACTTTCGAATTAAATTTTGAAAAAATTTTGAACTTCAAACTCCACTTTTGAGCCGCCATTTTAATTCTCTTTATAGTCCTATCTTCTAGGCTATATATCTATGTCACGTTATTTGTAACATTTGCAATTATTTTTACGCTTTTTCATATTCTTGCGACACGGCTAAAGGACCCCGCACTTCTACTATTGAATTTGGCTCTCAGACAATTTTTTTTTGTAACTTTGCAGATTTGTAGTTTTTGACCTTCTGAACAAAAAATGTATGGGACAAAATTCAAAATAATGACCAGTTTTTAAGATACAGACGGTCAAAGTTCAAAAAAATCAAATAACGGGTATTTGTCGTTCAAGAATGTTTTGTTGACAAAAGTCAATTGAATTCGCATGAAATTGGTTAAACGGGGGTTTTTAAGATCGCTGATAACGAATATGATGTTGGATTTTCAAAATTAAAAAGGCGACTCCAATATGGCGGACATATTTTAGAAAAGTCAATTGAAATCGCTTGAAACTGGTTACTTGGGGGTTTTTAAGGTCGCTGATAACCAATATGATGTTGGATTTTCAAAATTCAAAATGGCGACTCCAATATGGCGGACATATTTTAGAAAAGTCAATTGAAATCGCTTGAAACTGGTTACTCGGGGGTTTTTAAGGTCGCTGATAACGAATATGATGTTACATTGGTAAAAACACACTTAGGTAGAGAGAAAAATAGGCAAAGAGAGGGGAAGAATCTAATAGCTTAATAAAATATTAGAAAGAAACGTAGAAAGATATACAGATAGTTGTAACATAAGGTGATAAAGCAGTTTAAGGCAAGATCAAAAAATAATTCAGCAGTTTAAAGAATTAGTATGTGATTTAGCCGTTGAAGGCAAAATCATGAACTAATTCAGCCAATTAAGGCAAGATCAAAAAGTGATTCAGCCGTTGTAGGCAAAATCATGAACTGATTCAGCCAATTAAGGCAAGATCAAAAAGTGATTCAGCCGTTGAAGGCAAAACCATGAACTGATTCAGCCAATTAAGGCAAGATCAAAAAGTGATTCAGCCGTTGAAGGCAAAACCATGAACTGATTCAGCCAATTAAGGCAAGATCAAAAAGTGATTCAGCCGTTGAAGGCAAAACCATGAACTGATTCAGCCAATTAAGGCAAGATCAAAAAGTGATTTAGCTAATTAAGGCTTTTCTAAAATATGTCCGTCATATTGGAGTCGCCATTTTGCATTTTGAAAATCCAACATCATATTCGTTATCAGCGACCTTAAAAACCCCCGAGTAACCAGTTTCAAGCGAATTCAATTGACTTTTGTCAACAAAACATTCTTGAACGACTAATACCCGTTATTTGATTTTTTGAATTTTGACCGACTGTATCTCAAAAACTGGTCATTATTTTGAATTTTGTCCCATACATTTTTTGTTCAGAAGGTCAAAAACTACAAATCTGCAAAGTTACAAAAAAATTGTCTGAGAGCCAAATTCAATATGAAAAGTGCGGGGTCCTTTCATAATGAACTTTTAATATCACTCTCCAAATTAATATTTTCGATCTCATAATCAATTATACAAATTTCCCCGTCAATACCTAAAACATTAATTGATAAAATTCGTGGTTGTATAGTCTCGAATTTCCATCTAGGATTGCGACTAAAAAAATCTACTACAATGTTATCCTTACCCACACAATGAGAAACTGCAAAATCAAACTGTTGCAAAGTAATCATCCACCTAATCATTCTTGCATTATGGTAGGCAGTTGTATTAAGGAATGTGAGAGGTTTGTGATCTGTAATAATGTTAAATCTGGTTCCTAGCAAATGAGTCCTGAGTTTCAAAATTGAATACACTATCGCGAGAAGCTCCTTCTCCGTAGTGGTGTAATTCATTTCCGCCTTGATTTAGACATCTGCTAACAAGATAAATTATTCGATGATCATTATTCGAATCAATTTGGTACAGAATACAACTCACTCCCATATCAGACGCGTCCGTCTGTAACCTGTATGGAGCATCAGGGATATAACGACTTAATTCTACAGATTCAACAAATGCTTTTTTCATCACCCCAAAAGCCTCATCATGACACGCTTTCCATTCCCACACAGTTTTTTCTTTTAATAAATCACGAAACGGTCCAATAAGATCCACATGTCTTATCGTAAACTGTCGGTAGTATGTGCACATACCCACAATTTGTTGCAATTCTTTTCGACTCTTTGGCTTCTCAAAATCGGCAATTATTTTTAATTTATCAATTTTTGGTTTAATTCCGTCTGTAGATAATTCATATCCCAAAAAATTTACTTGTTTTTTTACAAAAGTTACATTTATTAAGATTCAGAGTAAAATTTTTATCCTGTAATTTTGTAAGAATTTCCCTTAATAACCTTATGTGCTCATAAACCGTTTTTGGGGTGGCTACTAAAAAATCATCGATATAGGTAGTTAAAACCTTATCAAATTGATTTCCGATCGCGAAATTCACTGCCCTAATAAACGCTGAACCAGCTGTCTTAAGACCAAAGGGTATTCTACAAAATTGATATAGTTTTGATTCAAAAAGAAAAGCCGTATATTTTCGACAACATTCATCGAGCGGGATTTGGCAATATCCTGAAGCCAAATCGAAAAATTTTTTGCATAATTTCATTGATTAAAGGAGGTGCTTCTTGATCTCCTTCAATTATATCATCAATAAACCTCGCGTCTAGACAAACTCTAACTGTGCCATCTGACTTAATCATAATGCGTAGTGGATTACAAAAATCACTGTCTGACCGCTCAATTCTGTTTAATTCATTAATTTCTTCAAGTTTCTTTCTCACCGGATCTCGAAATTTTATTGCTACTGAATAGGTTTTCTTAATAATTGTTTTATTCGATTTCACCTTAAATTTATACTTAAATGTTTGTGCACTTGTTGTTTTAGGGGTAAACAATTTTCTAAATTTTAACATTTCTTTAATAAAATAATCCTTTTCATCGTTTGTCAATATTTGTGACGCGATCTGAAGAAAGGGACCTTAGAAGTAAGTCACTTTAAGGTTATGTTAGTGTTACATTTTTTATGATTGAAAGTTTCTTTTTACTTACTGTAAATTAAAATCAGTATTTATTAAATATTTTAATTGTAATGAAGATCTAAACATTACTGATTTATATTGACAGTTGATTCTGTTTTTGTATTTTTATTTCAAAAATTGCAAACATAACCTATAATTTTTTGCTTCTAAGGTCCATTTCTTCAGATCGCGTCACATTTCATTATCGTGAACTGCATTTATTATACAATTATTTTCCTGAAAGACTGTACATTCACTCAAATTTTCAAAAGTATGATTATCTTCCAGATCAATGACACGAGAATTTTTAGATAATTCAATTGATGAGAAAACCACTTGAATGTATGTCATATCATCTTTTTCTTTTGAAATTACTAATCTCTCTGACAAATCTCTACCATATGACACAAAGTTTTCATTAAAAATGTTTCCTTTAATCATTATTTGAAATTTTTTATAATCAATAACGAGTTCATTAGAAAGAAACCAATCGTTCCCCAATATAATTGAATTTGACAAATTTTGTACTATTAAAAACGATGTTGAATAAATTTTATTCCCCACATTAATTTCACATAAAATTTGTTATTTTATGAGAGTCTGCTTTTTTCCTATGGCTCCAAAAAGAACGACATTAGACACCGGAAGTTCAATCAATATAAAATATTTTTTTAAATAATGATAAAAATCTTCAGACATAGCTGTGATTTGGATACCAGTATCAATTAGTCCCCTAACCGGAATTGAAAATAAACAAATCAACAAACGCGGACATAACGATATTTTTGTCATTTCATTTTTTGGTTCGCATTCATCAACATTCTCAATGCACCCATCTGAAATTTTGTGAAATTCATCATAAATGTTCTGGCGCGATGGATTTGGTGAATTCATCGCGCCCCCTAACAGTTTAAATGATTCGAATGGTGAGAATACATTTTATCATTTGAATGGAAAGAAATTGGCGGTGGGGGTCTACTAGTATCCGGTAGTGGGACGCGTGGATACGAGTTTCGTTCGGTAAGATTCATTGCTTCATTTTCGTTTTCATGAAACCTGTAAGATTGAATATGTGAGTTCACTACTCGAGTTTGACGCTCCCCACTCTGATTCGTTTGTGAGCTCTCCCCCCTTTGTCGATGGCTGCGAGATTGACTACCACGATTATCAGAATTATTCTCATTAGGAATATTTTTTCTTTGATTAATTCTTTCCTGATATGTCAAATTGAACTGTGACAATGCTAGTGAAATTTTTTCAAAATCATTGAAATCTACAACTGCCAAAGTATCCCGAATTCGTGAAGGCATTTGTTGTATTACAGCATAATGTAATTCATATGTTTCCATACGAGGTATAAAATACTGCGCCTCTCGAATTTGATTTAAAAAATAAGTTTGCAAATTACATTTGTTACCGTCAAAACGTTTTCCCAACCAACCGGATTTATATTTAACTCTTAATTGGAATGGAATAAAACTCGGCCAAAAATTTAGTTTTAAAATCATCGTAATTTGCGAAAGAATTCCTCTGTGTTTCAAACCAGGCGCGGGCACGGCCCTCAAAAATGCCGTCTAAAATATTTGACCGACCATTTTCAGGAATAAACTTTAAAGTATAAAATTTTTTCAAGCGTTCAATAAATTGACTTGGATTTTCATTTTCATCGAACCTTGGAGCTTTTACGTCAATATTCATAGTTCTTAAACGGTCAATTAGAGTTCGAATTAATTGATTGTCATTATTTTCTTGAACATTATCATTATTTCGATGTATTTCCGCAAGCTGTCTATTCTGAGCATTATTTAATTCACGTAATCGTATAATTTCGGCACGCAGCTCTTCTATAGTCTCATTTGCATTCGCTATTTCGTTAACAATTAAATTTTTATCAATAATATATTTTGTTCTACTACGTTTCGATTTATTTTCTAAACCAAGTAATAATTTTTTTGGATGTAATCGAGTACTTCGTCGCGGTGTTTCGGAGTTCATAAACACAAATAAATAAATATAATGGTCAAATAATATACTGATATCTGAATGAACATGAAAACAATAGATTCAAAACATTTCATTCAATCAACCTTATCGTTCGGCACACACTCATGTCCCTGTTTGGGCGCAATTTATATAATAAAAGTCTCTTTATATATTTTATTTTTTACAGAAAATATAATCGAATAAAATCTTATTAGAGATTTTGATAAGATAAAATATTATAATTTAAAACAATCAAAAGAAAACAAAATTATATTTAGAAAATTAATTATCAGACAAAGTAAAATTTTCGTTATTATAAAGATAAAATAAAAAAAAGTATTGCACGTGCAATATAAAATTTATTCTGAATAGATAAAAACCACAATTGGAAAATACTATAAATTTTTTATACAAATTTCATTCTTATTGAATTCAAAATTCGTTCTTGTCAAATACATTCATGCACATACATAGAAACATACATAATATGTAAACGAATTAAGTATAAATATAAAAATATATCAGTCAGAATGAATTATAGAAAGAATTAGTTTTGGAAAAAAGGTTATTAATATAAATAAAATTGAATTAAACTCATAGTTCGGATTTCTTTTTGCATGGCTGGCGAAGTCGTGGCACTGGTCCGGAAGAGGAGTTGACACAATTGTTAGAAGTCAATAGTTAGAAGTTTTGTTGTATATCATTATGTCTTTCCTCTCGTTCTTTATAATTTGAAATATGGGCCCAATCTGGACAGGATCACGCCTCTTATATAGATTTCAATTAAATGTTCCGTGGACTCTCTGCCTCTATTTTTGCCGCATAATTTAGACTTGCAATTCCGCCATATATGAATAACGCGCCACACTTCAATAATAATAAAACATAATATAAATTTTTAAATTAGAACACTTTACATAATTATAATATTAATTATCTTTTTTATTGTTCTATTTTTCTTTTTTACCTTTATTTTCTCGGCGTCGGACATAAAATATGGCGCGGAGTTTTCTTTTAATAGTAATTTTTTGGTTGTTTGACCGTATGATATATTTTGTTTAATAATGATAAGGCCTAAATACGGTTTTGTTTAGATGATGTTTATTTACAAGCCCTACTAGTTTCGAACCATATATGGTTCCTCATCAGGGGATGATTAATTTTTATAAATACATCATTTGAAAATAAGACAAACACAAAAGATTTCAAAAAGGACTAAAATTATAACAAGATCCTTTAGAAAAAACGTGAGCACATAACAAAAAAAATTTTTTTTTTATACAAATATGGAAAAAAACAAAAATTTTTTTTGAAAAAATTTTTTTGTTATGTGCTTACGTTTTTTCTAAAGGATCTTGTTATAATTTTAGTCCTTTTTGAAATCTTTTGTGTTTGTCTTATTTTCAAATGATGTATTAATAAAAATTAATCATCCCCTGATGAGGAACCATATATGGTTCGAAACTAGTAGGGATTGTAAATAAACATCATCTAAACAAAACCGTATTTAGGCCTTATCATTATTAAACAAAAAAAAAGTTTTCTTTTAACTTATACTTTTTCCGAACGATTGAGGCAAAAAGTCACGAAAACGAATATTATACCACAAGACGACTTTTTCCCACCTCCTCGAACGAATACCACTACTTCCCGAAATTACACGATCTTTTCATGTCAACCTCTTAAAATCGGCCAAAAATATTTTTTTTCTATTCTGTATCGAAAAAAACAGATACGTATTTTTTTTATTTTTGTTTAATTGTCAAAATTTTCGAGCAATGAATTTTCGAAATTTTGCACTTTTAACTGTAGACCTATATTCAGTAGCTTATAAGTCCGAAAATATTGAGTTTAGAAAAAAGTTGTCAAAGAACGAAAGTTTTAGTTCTCTTTCGACTTTTAGGAAATGAAAACAAAAATATTTTTTTTCATTTTTTATTAAAAAAATTTAAAAAATGTATAAACAAATTAATTTTTTTTAACTTTGGGTATGATAAATTGTTAATTTTCTTTTTTCAAAACATACCTGTAAATGATAAGAAGGTTTTAGAAAAGTTTCAGAATGGGCCTGACAAGTTTAATAGGTTAAAAAAGATAATAAAGCTGCCCGTGCAGGTCGCACGCCCGTGGCACAATATGATTTTTTTACAATTTACTATTAAAAATTGTCTAGACCCTACAAATTTTATCGGATTTTGATTATTATTAAATTTGTAGGGTCTAGACAATTTTTAATAGTAAATTGTAAAAAAATCATATTGCGCCGCGGGCGCGCGACCTGCACGGGCAGCTTAATTATCTTTTTTAACCCATTTAACTTGTCAGGCCCATTCTGAAACTTTTTCTAAAACCTTCTTATCATTTACAGGTATGTTTTGAAAAAAGAATATTAAAAATTTATCATACCCAAAGTTAGAAAAAATTAATTTGTTTATAATTTTTTTATATTTTTTTAATAAAAAATGAAAAAAAAATTTTTTGTTTTCATTTCCTAAAAGTCGAAAGAGAACTAAAACTTTCGTTCTTTGACAACTTTTTTCTAAACTTAATATTTTCGGACTTATAAGCTACTGAATATAGGTCTACGGTTAAAAGTGCAAAATTTCGAAAATTCATTACTCGAAAATTTTGACAATTAAACAAAAATAAAAAATACGTATCTGTTTTTTTTCGATACAGAATAGAAAAAAATATTTTTGGCCGATTTTAAGAGGTCGACTAAAATCTCACTTGGATTCGCCCATATATAGTTCCAACCCCCGAAAAGAAATAATGGATATTTTAGACCAATGCAAAAATAAACAAACTGCTCCTACTTTTAAAATAAATTTTTCTATTAGTTGGCAGATTTAAACAAAATGGAGAAGAAAATTTATTTTTAAAAAATAAAACATATAATTTCAACCCTCAAAAGAAACAAAGGATATTTTAGACCAATAAAAATAAAGTTTATATTCCTCCTTCATTAAGAAAGCTATTTTTTATTTGTTGGTCAAGTTACACGAAATGAAAAAAAGCTTAAATTAAAAAAACATATATAGTTCCAACCCCCGAAAAGAAATAATGGATATTTTAGACCAATGAAAAAATAAACAAACTGCTCCTACTTTTAAAATAAATTTTTCTATTAGTTGGCAGATTTAAACAAAATGGAGAAGAAAATTTATTTTTAAAAAATAAAACATATAATTTCAACCCTCAAAAGAAATAAAGGATGTTTTAGACCAATAAAAAAATTAACAAATTCCTCCTACTTTTAAAATCAATTTTTTTGTTTGTTGGTAGATTTAAACAAAATGGGGAAAAAAGTTAAATTTGTAAAATAAAACATATAATTTCAACCCTTAAAAGAAATAATGGATGTTTTAGACTAATAAAAATATAGTTGAAACTCCTCCTTCATAAAGAAATCAATTTTTCTATTTGTTGGTCAAGTTAAAGAAAATGGAAAAAAAGTTATATTTTAAAAATAAAACGTATAATTCCAACACAAAAAAATGACTTCGATACCTCCATGTACACTCAGATGCATTAATTCTGTCCTTCCGGTTTGACGGTATTTTGCAAAGGCGTATGATTTCTGTCAAAATGATTTCAGTTCATGACATATGAAAACATTCGTATGTCACGAACTAAGGAATATTTGATAGAAATGACACAACTTTCCAAATTTCCTTTAAACCGGAAGGACACCATTAATGCATCTGAGTGTATTACAATTCTATCTTACGGTGAATGTTAATACAGTCTTATCGTGCGGTAACGTTCTATACTGTTCTATCTTGAAGTGACGGTTTATACCATTCTATCTCAAATTTGCATATTCTGCGTAAGAGCCAAATTAAAAGTAAATTTCATATTAAAAATATTAATGACAGTTTGATATTCATAAGATAAATTTCATGTAATTTTTTTAAAAAAATTTCTATCATAATATACATAAATAATTTCCGGCCCTGGCTGCCTGCTGTCGCCTCGTGTTTCTGTCGAGCTCTGACTTTTCGAACTTTTAAGTAATTTATTTTGTTTATAAAATTTATTGAATTTGTCCTGACAAATATTTGGTGTACAGTTGTCATTTTAACTACACTGGAATCTGGATCGGTGAGACTGATCGGCAGTGATGCCAGAAACCCTACGCGATTCACCCCCACCATAGCGCCAAACTTACTCCTTCCAATCTCTACTAACACAAAGACTCATCACGAGTTCAGTCTCGTCGGTGTGTCTCTTTTTCGTTTTTCATGAAAGCAAGAGAGAAATAGCGCGAAATTTTAAAATGTAGACGTACTAAAATGTGATTATTAAGGAAAATGCTTTAAAAAACTTGTAAATTATTATTTAATAATTGTATAATTCATTATTAAATAATTTTTATATAATTAATTAATTAATGTTAGAAATTATTCGCTGACAGAATATTTTGAAATATGAAGATTTCGACTATATCAGCAGAGAGTGACATCTATTAGATGTCAATTAAACTCTTTGGTTTAGAGTTGGGTGTTACAAATGGTAATTACTTTCGATATGGTTGTCGATAAGTAAGTTGTCGTCCACAGCCTGGACGATCACGCTTCTTATATTATCAGATCAAGCCCATCACTAGTCAAGGTGCATTGATAGGCGTAGGTCCCGCGACAGGCAGCTATGAACTGGGGTTCGAGTCCTCACAGATGCAAAGTGCATTCATTCACGCAGCTTATTTTTTCAGATCAAAATTAATTTAATAAATTAATTACTTATCGACAACCATATCGAAAGTAATTACCATTTGTAACACCCAACTCTAAACCAAAGAGTTTAATTGACATCTAATAGATGTCACTCTCTGTTGATATAGTCGAAATCTTCATATTTCAATTAATTAATTACTTTTATAATTATTAAATGTAAATAAATAATTATAAATTAATAATTATAATTAAAAAATACGAATAAAAGTAAATTGCTGAAACAAAATTTAACAAGCAATTAATAATAACTTTAATTATTGTCAATAAAAAAATCTATAAATTTTAAATAATCAATTATTATTATTATTATTATTATATTTCATTAAAATACTCTCTAAATCTGAATTAGTAAAAAATAACTAATTACTACTATTAAATTAAAATGAAATTCCTTTTATTTTACAAATTTAAAAAATATTTATTTTGCAATTTCAAAACTTTAATTTGCTAATTTTTAAATTTATATTTCTAAAATTTGTTATTTTTCATGTTTAAATTTCATTTATTTTTATTTACAGCCAAACTGTGAGTTTAAATAATAATTCATTATTATTAACAATTCTACTAGAAAAATAATTATTAATTGCATCTGCGATTCATTTTTTACTATAATATTTGTTGTTTTTAACAAATTAAAATTTAGGGAGTGTTAATTAAAAAGTGAATTAAACTCGTTTTCTCATCACCATTGAGGTAGAGTTCATGGCGCGTTTTTAAACTTTCGAGGACCAATATCAAATTAAAACATTATGTGTAGTTACAATACTATTAAAACATGCAAGTTTTAGAAATATAAAAAAACATAAGTAATACAAATTTCGAAAAAGTTCAGTCCTCAAAAATTTTACTCACCAAAGCAAACAAACTTTTAAAATTTAAAAGATATATTGACTACGGAGAGTACACATTTAAAACAATGTCTTCTATAAGTAATATATTTAAAAAAACTAAAAATCTTCGCCTTAAAATGGTTTAATAAGAACAAAACATTGTTCAAATGTGATCGTGGTTCCCCGACTGCTGCAAGAGCGTGCAACTCTTGTCTTTCCTGAAGACATTGAGCATGGACAAATATTATATAGAAAAACTTGTTTCTGGTAATTTTTTAAATTACACATTTATAAAAATTTTAGATATTATAACCCAGAAAAATGCCTTAAAATTTTTTAATGTCTTCAATAAAGTCACACGTTTTTACAATAATCAGGCCTAATCCACGAAGTAGGGATACAAATATGTGTTTTTTAACGTAGAATTTACAAAAAATAGACACTTTTAAAAAATAAGTACAAATTATTCATCAATGAAAACGTATAATTACATTTGCTTAGAAAAATTAAATCTGGTTTATGTTTATTATAAAACTAGCATAGGATACGCGCGCTAAAGCGCGCGTTCACATTCTATTTCAATTGTTAAAAGAATACAATTATGATCACGAATTAAAATTAGAATTTTTTTTATTAAATTAAAAAAAGTAGTTAATTGTACCAAAACCATTATTATCGCATTGTTTCTAATTTTTACAAATAAAATCACACTTATGTCAGTACGCAGTACAAACATGGCTTAACAACAATGATCATTTAATGGAAATTATAATTATTTATATTATTTATTTCCAAAAAATCTAAATTTTATTGAAAGTCCTGATTGAAAAATTAAGAAAAGAAATTATTTACATTTTTTACATTTTTCTCAATACAATTTAACATTCTGTAATATAATTAAATTTTTTTATAATAAATAAAGAAAATATATTATTTTGGATTATCAACCAAAATTTTGTTACAAAACTTTAATTTTTTTGTATAAAAAATGAAAGAAGTTTGCGTGATGTTGATTTATCAATTATTATTACAAGATTATAAATTTTTTTTGAATGAAGAAAAGAAAATTGCATAATTTCTCTTTCTCAATGACAATGATTTTAATAATATTTAAATTTTTCATTAAAAATAGAGAAAAAATAAAATGAAATAGAAATAAGAGAAAACACAAATTGTTAAATACGTAGAATCATTTTAAATTAAAAGAAATTTTCGATTATAATAAATTTGTTGTAAATATTTTTTAAAATTGAAATGTTTAATTTTCTAATTTTTTAAAAATAAAAATAAATAAAAGAAAACAAATATTTAATTAATTTTTTAATATGAATACCAATCAAAACTATTTTAAAAATTAAACAATACTGTATATTTTCTAACATTTTGTTAACTTTTGAATTTATAGTTAATCAAAATGTTGTAAAAACCAAAAAATCAATTACAATTTAAAACACTACATTAATTAAAGTATTTTAACATTAATTTTTATTTACTTTACGGGAATTTTATTTAATAATTATCGAAAATTAAATAACGAATATAAATCAAAATTTTTAATTAAACAAAAATTTACAATGAATGATTTTTGATTACCTCAATGGTGATGAGAAAACGAGTTTAATTCACTTTTTAATTAACACTCCCTAAATTTTAATTTGTTAAAAACAACAAATATTATAGTAAATCAGGCAGAGAAGCAGGCGCAACGCGCCTACATCATAGGGTTTCGTGGCCTAAAATGACAAAAATAATGATAATGATAATGAATGAATAAAAAAATAAATAACAATTTATTTAGAAATTTTTTTTTAAATTAATTGTTTTAAAATTTTAATGAAGTAATTGGTATGAAAGTTTTGAAATTGCAAAATAAATATTTTTTAAATTTGTAAAATAAAAGGAATTTCATTTTAATTTAATAGTAGTAATTAGTTATTTTTTACTAATTCAGATTTAGAGAGTATTTTAATGAAATATAATAATAATAATAATAATAATAATTGATTATTTAAAATTGATAGATTTTTTTGTTGACAATAATTAAAGTTATTATTAATTGCTTGTTAAATTTTGTTTCAGCAATTTACTTTTATTTGTATTTTTTAATTATAATTATTAATTTATAATTATTTATTTACATTTAATAATTATAAAATTAATTAATTAATTATATAAAAATTATTTAATAATGAATTATACAATTATTAAATAATAATTTACAAGTTTTTTAAAGCATTTTCCTTAATAATCACATTTTAGTACGTCTACATTTAAAAATTTCGCGCTATTTCTCTCTTGCTTTCATGAAAAACGAAAAAGAGACACACCGACGAGACTGAACTCGTGATGTGTCTTTGTGTTAGTAGAGATTGGAAGGAGTAAGTTTGGCGCTATGGTGGGAGTGAATCGCGTAGGGTTTCTGGCATCATTGCTGATCGGGGATGGCTTCTCACCGATCCAGAGGATCAGTTGAGACTGAAAAGCAAAACAAACAGGGCCGTACGAAGGATTTTATGCGTGCACTTTTTTTATTTAAATTTCATTATAATATTTTAATATTAATTAATATTTATTTTCTTTAGTTTCTCCTACCTCAATCTTCGTAGCGATTTCATATCTTTGTTTATTTGTTAAATAATTATTTATTTTTCGTGTTTCTGTAAATGCTTTAATAACATCGGGCACTGCGAACCTTTTTTCTCTACTGATATGTACGGCACTGATCGACACTTTAGAGTCCCCGCTCGGCCCTCTACCTTTCCTCGCCTATAAACTATGTAAACAGAGTCTCAGCGATCCAGAGCTCACCGATCCAGATTTCAGTGTAAATGAATATAAGTTATTTTGGATTTTTTCTCTTTTTCTGAGCCTTTTTCTCTTTCTAACCTAACTTTTACCGGTACATTATGGCTGAGAAGGACAAGTTATCTACTGTCAAAACCTGCCAAATATGTAGACAAACAGTGATGGATGCAGTTTTTTGTGAAGTGTGTGCCTCCCCGTATCATCCCGGTTGTGTTAAAAAACAAATACCCTCCCAAATGGTGCTTTCGCTAAATGCTGTTGTCCTCGGTCACCTAATACGTCGTCTCAGTCAGCCCCAGACATTCCCGCTCGATCTCAACAGAATACATCTACTGCTTTGACCCTTGAAAGTATTGACTACATTGTAAACAAGGCGATTAACGGTCTCAATCTCGCAATTAATAAAAACTTTAGTGATTTATCCTCTAAAGTAAATGATTTGTCAGATAAAGTCGATACTATTACTTTCAAAGTGGACGAGGTTGCATCTACTGCTGTTGATCATTCACATAGGATCGCTACTATTGAAGGTAAATTGGAGGAATTGAATGCACGATCAATCATTGGAAATTGCATGTCAGAATTTCAAGACCGCCTCTTGCGTTCTCGCAACTTAGTCCTTTTTGGTATCTCTGAAAATGTTGAATCTGTCGATACATTAGATACTGTCTCTAAATTATTCCTAAACTTTTCCAACCCGGAACTTTTGGTTAATTTGAAAATATTCGGAATTGGCAAATTTGTGCATGCGCAGAAACACCCGAGACCTATCAAGGTGATTTGTGGTTCGACAGACGAGGCGAAAGAGTTACACTCGGCATTTTTGTCAGCGAAAAAGAAAGATACACATCGTCCTCTTCTACAAAACATACGCCTTTCTTAGGATCTCACGAAAATGCAATCGGACGAGATGGTGGAATTGAGGAAAGAGCTGGAGAGACGTCATCAGAGAGGGGAACCCAGTGCTCGTATCGTTTATCGCCACGGTGCTCCGACTATAGTGACCCCCACTCAACGTCGGGTACCAAAGACCAGCGCACGCACCTCACAGACGCATTGCGCTCAAGTGTGCCTCAGACTAACGTTTCATGGGATGTGTCCCCTTCTCTCCCGGAGTGTGATTATGATACTGGCGGTTCTCACACTCTCACTATTTACTATCAGAACGTAAGAGGTCTAAGAAGTAAACTTTTCAATCTTCGACATTCTCTACCGTCGTTTTCATTTAATATTATTGTTTTTACCGAGACATGGCTTACTTCATCTTTTACTTCATCAGAACTTGGTTTTTTTAATTTTGACATTTTTCGATTGGATAGAAATTATAACACCAGTACTTCTTTACGCGGTGGGGGTGTGTTGATCGCCTGTGACTCTGCGCTGAGAGCATCTACCTTGGAGACCTTGGATACATCAGTAGAACACATGTTTGTTAGATTTAGATATAAGTCTACTTTGTACATTATCGGCAATTTTTATATCCATCCTAATTCTAATTTTATAGTTTACAAAAAAGTTTCTAATATTATTGAAAGTGTTGCTTTAGCATTTCGGGATGCGCATTTAATAATTTTTGGTGATTTTAACCTACCATTTCTTTCTTGGAGATTACCATCAGATAGTGAACAATTATGTACTTCTAAGGTACGTACTTCTTCAAAGTACAATCAGATAGTCAACCTGTTATCGGCCACATTTGAATTTTTAGGAATTGAACAGATTAATACTTATGAAAAATTTTCTAGAAATATTTTAGACTTATCATTGATTAATTTTTTAGATTTTAAACTTGAATTGGCCTCGGATCTTATCCTTCCCATGAATCCCTACCATCCTCCTTTCATTTTTTCTATTATTAATGATACTTCAATTAGAACTAATAATGACATAGGAAAGCATCATTGTAAATATGATTTTAAACGAGCTGACTTAGCTAATTTCCATATGTTTCTTCTTAATACGGATTGGAGCACTATTTCGAATGTAACTGATATTAACAATGCTGTTGCTATATTTTATAATATAATTTATAATGCTTTCAATTTGTTTGTTCCTATTAAAACATTTATGTCATCTACCTATCCAATATGGTTTTCAAAAGATCTTAAACAATTAATGGGTAGTTGAAATCCTGCGCAACTTCTGCTCCAATCTTGCGTTCATACGTAAGCCGAGCTACAAATCTTTTCTACTTAAAATATGATATTTTAAATGACAATAGAAACCAAATCAAACGTCTCCCAAAATGCACAACTTATCAGGGCGCAAACTAGGCAACATTATTTTACCAAATTTAAGAGATCATTCTTTCCCGAGCTACAAAAAGTTTCTTCTTAAAATATATTATTTTTGATGCCAAAAGAAATCATTTAAAACGGTTCGTGAAAGCCACAACTCATCGGGGCGATATCTAGGAAAATTTATTTTACTAAATTGAAAATAACTTTCTTTCCCGATCTAGAAATTGTTTTCCTGAAAAATATGTACATTTTATTGACAAAAGAAACCAAATAAAACTTTTTGTGAAATGTACAACTGATCAAGGCGCAATCTAGGCAACATTATTTTACCAAATTTAAGGTATCTGTCTTTCCCGAGCTACAAATTTTTTCTATTTAAAATATATTATTTTTGATGCCAAAATAAATCATTAAAAATGGTTCGTGAAATCCACAACTCATCGGGGCGTAATTCAGGAAAATTTATTTTACAAAATTGAAGATAACTTTCTTTTCCGATCTAGAAATTGTTTTCCTGAAAAATATGTACATTTTAATGACGAAAGAAGCCAAATTAAACTTTTTGTGAAATGTACAACTGATCGAGGCGCAATTTTGGCAACATTATTTTACCAAATTTAAGGTATCTGTCTTTCCCGAGCTACAAATTTTTTCTATTTAAAATATATTATTTTAAAAAATAAATAAATAAATAAAAAATAAAAAATAATAAAATAATATATATGATATAAATATATATATGTATATATATATATATATATATATATATATATATATATATATATATATATATATATATATATATAAAATATATATGATAATAAATAAATAAATTTTTTTTATTTTAACTCATCAAGGCGCAAACTAGATAAACCTAATTTACAACATTAAAGTTAACTTTCTTTCCCAATCTAGAAATTGCATTCCTGAAAAAAATGTATTTTAAATTGACTTGAGAAATCAACTCAAATGGTACCCGAATTGCATATGTCATCAGGGCACAATCTAGGCAAACTTAATTTAAAAAATTTAAGATAACATTCTGTCCCGATCTAAAAATTGTTTTTCAGAAAAATATGTACTTTTTAATGAATAAAAGAAATCAATTAAGACATTTCCTTATATTTAAAACTCATCGGGGCGCAATCTAGGAAACTTTATTTTACAAATTTTAAGATAGGTTTATGTATATATCTACTGTGAATTAAAAGACAAAATGTTAATGTAAATGTTGAATATTTATTCGTAGTAAAACATAAACTATGCATATAATTTAGGACCTGCTATTTTAATATTTACATTTATTTTTATAATGAATTTTTATAAATTGTAGTTACAAATTTTTAACGAAATTAATATTATTAGTTATTTTATTTATTTTTAAATGATTCAATATTATATTATGGTATTTTATTTACAATATCTTATCCCCTACTTTTTTCTTAATTAATATTTGTACTTCTATGTTTGATTTTATGTTTAAATAACAATAAACCGTTTTTAAACATTTTACAACCAAAGTAGCTCGTAACATTACTGGAATGTTGCATAATAGTTACATGTAATGTTAGTAACATTACAGTGTAACATTACAGTAATTTTAAAATGTCCCAAGGCTGTATTACAGGTAACGATACAGTAACTTTACATGGTAATGTTTCTGCAATGTCCCTGTAATGTTACAGTAATGTTGCAAAGAAAGTTTATAAAATTACTATTATTAGAAATTTTATGACATTTCTTTGTAACATTGCAGGGACATTGCAGCGACATTACTGTAACATTGCAGTTACTGTAACGTTACCTGTAATACTGCCTTGGGGCGGGCATTTTAATATTACTGTAGTGTTTTAGCAATGATACACTTTTATGTTACTAACATTACATGTAACATTGCTGTAACATTCCAGTAATGTTACGTGCTACTTGGGAAGATGTCGCTTATTTTTATCTAGGACTTTAGCATCGAATCTCGAGGATATTTGCTTGTAGAATTTGTACATGCTTTACACTCATAGGATACTGATTTTTTGCTGTAATCATTGTTATCTTTAAACTTATTTTTTAAACATGAAATATGTGCCCAACGCCGGCATAAATTACATAACACCATTGTTAAACTCGGTTGTGTATTGATACAGTATTGGCAAATATCTTTGAGATTCTCTGATTTTTGTAATAATGTTTCGGCCACATCAATTCGATAATTTTGTGGAACAAAGTTGCAATCAAATGCTCAATTTTTACCTATACAATCCATGTAGTATATAACATACATACCGCAATCGTAGCCATCAATTTGTAAAGGTCGATTTCGTGGTGGAGTTCCAATTGTCCATTCTTTGCTGCACACTTCAGTTTTAGCCTTATGTTTTTCACATGCAAGATAAGTTTTAAATGCTTTAAAACATCTTTTTTCGTCAGAACAAGTTGACTTCTTTTTCGGATCTATCACTACAATTTTTCTTTTGTCAGTATCAATAACCACAAGCCGCCAATGATTCTTATATAAATAGGGCATCAATATTATTCCACTGCTTTGAAATTGAATTTCGTATATTTGACTATCTTCATGAATGACTTGGTTAGAAAGATTGCCTACTATTAAGCATGATAAGGAAGTTGGAATATACTTGACGTTTTTCCAAAGTGTTAAATTTGCAGCAGCAAAGCAGTCAATAACGTCTCTATCAATCCAAGCTAATCGTCCTACATTTTGTATGCTCAAAGACCGATAAGCATAACCATACAAATAAAATGTCTCTTTGCCCATTGATTTTTTGCTTGTGTACATACCAATAACATAATTGTCTTCAGTGTATGTCATATAATAATCTCTGTCATTGAATAATGTGTTTTCCATCGCGTTATGATGTGTCGAACAATCACTTTTATCTAGAATTGAAGCATCTAATCCTTGCAATTTTTCTGATACGTTCTTGAGAGTTCGATAATCAAAATGTGTTTGAATTCTTCTTTTTTTAGGCTTACTCCATTCTTCTTTCGGATTTTTAGGAGGGTGATCATGTACTGTAAACGGTTTATTTTCTTTGTTTTCTAATGACTTTTTTACTCTAAAACAATTTAATTTCCTTGTGTTATTATTTAACTTCTTTATTTCATTGCTTTTCAATAACTCTTCATTTTCTGCATTACTTTCTTTCTTACTCTTCATTAATGAATTTGACTCAACTATTTCATTTAAAACCCTTGCATTTGAAGTTATATTTTCAATCTTCTCTTGAACCTTTGAGTTTTCACATTCCATTTCCACCATGTCATCTGTTTTTACTGTCTTCTTGTTTCTTTTTACATGTGCCCGGCCTTTTAAATTCAAATTTTCTAAAAAGACTTTGCACACTCGATTCACGTATGATTTCATTTCCAAAACAAAATGTGTGATAGGCACTGGCAAAGTTTCTTTAAATAAATTTGTTTTTACAAATCCAAAGAAACCTTCTATCGTTCCATTGCTTAAGCGTGACTTTGATGGAAGATTATCAGTTAGCAAGATTCCTGTAAACATGCATGCATAAGGCATGTATGCATTTGTTATATAGTCAGCTAATGAAGGGCAAAAATAAGGATTGTCATCACTTAGTTTTTGGTTTAATACTTTTTGTTTAACGTTATTTAGTATTTGTTCGTAGCGTTTGAAATATTTTGAATTTTTATAAATTGCTTCGTGCGGGTTTTCATCTACTTCGTCCAATACTTGTCTTTTGTCCAAATCATTTGGGATCTCTTCTACAGATATATCTTCTTTTTTCAATTCTGATAGTATTGCAATGCTGTTAGTAGCTTCTACAAGACTTGTTGTTAGTAAAAGCGATACGAAAGCTTCGAAAACTATATCCAACTCTTCCATTGTTGCGCACATAATCATTCGTCATAAACAGTCCATTAACAATTCGAGATGAGGCAAACAAGTTTTAAAATTGCTTTTAATTGTTTCCTTAAAACGATTCAGCATATGTGTACAGCAACTATGAATCAGTTTAATGTTTTTAGGTAAGACCACACGATTCATTAAACATTCATATGTCAAATCTAAATATTGAGATATGGTCATTTGATTCCATTCCTTAAGCAAAGCTATAATTGAAGCCCAAATCCAATCCGTGACGATTGCTTTAATGTTTGACAAATTGATTTTATTAATTTTCGCGAAGTATAGAAAATTCCCTATGAAACTTCCAAGGGTATGAGAATTGTGTTTTTGGCTAATTAATTCAGCAATTGGAACAAACATGCTGCCTTTTGAGAGAATAAAAGCGTACCATAAAATTTTGCAGGCTGGTATATCTCTCGGCTTAGAAGCAACCCCACCAGTAGCGTCATAATTTAGAACTTCATCACTTTCAGTTAAAATTTGCAATTGTTCTTTTGAATATAGTTGAACATTTACGTGTATACCGACTTCCTGAATATAGCGATTTTCCATTTTCATCTCTTCAATTTTGGACTGGAATAAATTATTAAAATCCTTTGATTGAAGAACCAAGTCATTCATATGTCTAAATTCCGACTTAGATTTGTGATAGACTGTCATACTTCTTAAATACTGATTATGACCACTATGAGCTACCTTTGGATCTATTTCTTGAGCAATATCTAGTTGTAGATGTCTAGCCGATTTATTTTGCAGCATTAATTGAATTTTCATCCGTTCCTTGCCTCTAAGCGTTTGAAAAACCGGCGTTCCTGTGTGAATTGGAACATTAGAAGTGCTACACGAGACAAACACTTTAGTCGTTTCCTTACACAAATCTGTTAAGATTAAACGAAAATCTTGATCACATGATTCATATGGACAATACCCATAACCCGTTAAGTTTCCATTTTTGTTAGCTCTGAAGCCCCTTTTATATCTTATCGGACATCGAACAGGTATAAAATTTATAAAAGCTTTATCTAATTCATTTTTCAGACATTCATCAGAAAATTCTTTTTTTTCGTCTTTAAACAAATCAGTGCATATCTCACAAAAATCCCAAATCTTGTGAGTATTTGAAATCTGTTTTTGTTGTTCTTTTTGGTGTTTGATGTCTTTGCATTATAAAGGATTCATTGTCACTATCAGTATCATTTGAATTACTGACATTAAAATCTTGCATACTATTATTGTCACTCTCAAAATTTTTCGCTTTGCAACTAAAGTCTTGGATATCATCTTGATTTTCGTCTGGTACGGTTGCATCTAAATTATTATATTATGATTTATCCATTAATATTTATTTTTTATTTATATTCTTTTTATATTATTTATTAGACAAAAAATAATATTGAAAGCTCATTTACTAATAAAATTTTATTAATTTTTCGTTCATGATGTTAAATTTAAAAAATGTTTGAACAGTGAAAGTTATTGATTTAAATTAAATTAAAACCAGTATGAAGCTACAATGTCAAACCATAGATTCCTAAATAGGAACCTATTTGAAGACGTCGGCATAAGAAGGTTCTATTTTATCTATTGAACTTATTTATACGGAAATTTCCTTGCTGGAAAATTTTAAGTGGTTTTCGAGAAAATCGAAATCAAATATTGTAATGCGAATATCTTTGGTTCTTCTAGAATATCTTTGGTTTCTTCTATTCAGATAAGAATTGTTTTAAGTCTAGTATACCTTTAAGATGAAAAATTAATAGGTTTCGAATTCCTCACCCCCCTCCATTTTTGAATCAATCAAAAAATAACGGACATCCGACAAACTGGTTCATTTTCTAAAATTGCGTTTTTAATTTATAAACCTGAGTTTTTTCAAAGTTAATAGTTGGATGTTATTTTATTGAGTTATTTGAAGCAAAAGGAGAAAGTAGAAATAAATTTTTTTAAGGGACTTTATTGTTAATAATCTTGTGAATATTCAGATGAGAGTTGTTTTAAGTTGAATTAAAAATTAAAAAACTTGAATTTTTCTTTTCCAGAACTCCTTGGGATTGAAGCAGACGAAAAGACGAAAAAATCTATATATTTGCCTTTCTAAAATAATAATATTAAACCATTTTTCAAAGCCCTCAAACTTGCTGTTTCTAAAAAGTAAAAAATACATTTTTTCGTAAATTTAATGTAAAATCCACAAAAATCAATATATTTTAGCCGGTCTAGTCTCTTTTTCTTCAGAAACGTTCAAAGAATGAAACCTATTTGTTTAATTTAAAAAAATTTCATTTTTAATGTTAATCAGCAAAATTGCGGCTAATTTAATAAAAACTCTCTTCAAATTTTCTTTATAAAATTAATATGGAAGCAGATAAAAAGAAAAACAAATATATCGTTAGAAAGGTAGGGGAGACCGGGGCTAAACCGGACGGATTTGGTCTTTGACCAGAAAACTCATACAAAAACATACTTTTTGCTAAAGTGTAATATACCCTTTTGAAGCTTGTACTTTCACCTACAAATCGCACTTGTTCGATTTAAAAAAAGTACAATAGCTTTAGAGATATATTGCTTCGAAGGTGACTACCTCAAAAACGAAAATCATAAAATTGTTGGGGCTACAGCGGACACCCCATGGGGCTAAATCGGACACGGCTAATTAATTAAAGATTGAGACACAAATTTTCGTTTTTTTTGTAGAACAGTCAAATCAATTCTTCTTTTATTTATTTGCAGATACTTCTATACAAAGAATATAATATAAACTGTAAAATCGGTAATTAATATAATATAAAATGAATTACAATTTTCAGGATTGTCTGTTTGTAGCAACTCGCTTGCGAATTCGAGTTTTAAAATAAATTCTTTATTTATTTATTTATAAAGTGGTTCTAAGCAAATAATATAATATAAAATAGTTAATTTATATAAAATAAATTAAAGTATTCAAAGATTTGGTTGTTTTTTACCACGATGTCCGATTCAGCCCCACACCGTCATCTTATAATTAACCTGCAATATATTTTTTCTTCTTAATGTTTTCCATTAAACTTTTTTTCTACTAAACTCAGTACACCTTGAGCTAAAAGAAAAATGTCCGTATGATATTTGCACTTTAATTTTAACGATAAAAACCCAAAAAAATGAAGAAAAAAATTTTTTACTTTTACCTAAAAAAATGACACTTTCACATATTAACGGCAACTATTATTACAAGAAAAATGACACGTCCCTAAAACCTCATGCAGCATATGTATTACCAAATTGCGCGTTAATAGGTTATTTACACGATTTGAAATTCTTAACAGTTTCGGAAATATTTGACTTGTCCGGTTTAGCCCCGGTCTCCCCTAATAAAACAAGCTTTCCAATGATGTAAATGTCAAGTTTCTAAATTTATATGCCTAGGCTTGGTAGCCTTTTAAACAAAGCGAAAAGCATCCTGCCGGCAGGACCGGGTTCCATCATTTTGTGACTAAAAATTATATGAATTTTTGGAAAATTCAACTTCTTTAAGCTACCCTACTCTACGGTTTGAACTTACAAGCTCGACATTTACATACGCTGAAAGCTTGTTTTATCACACTGAGAAAAATGGATATTGAGCTTTAATATCTAGATATTAACGGTCAATATCTGTGACAGTCAAATACATAAACATCTTAGATGTTTAAATTTAATATCCACAGATATTGGAAAAGACATGTTCACACATAACCTCAAATTTTTAGATTATAGGTGGATTCCACGTCAGTTCAACACATTTATTTTCATGACTTATTGGGATTTGGCTGTACTTTTGTAGATTTATTACTTTTATAGTGGTAAAAATCTCCACCAAATATTTTTTTTTAAAATTTTAAAAATAACCAAAAATATGGCATTTTCAAAATTTTTGTCTTTTTTTTAAAGTGCTATAACTTTGGTACTAATTAACCGATTTTGGATTTTAAAAAAAGGATTTCTTTGGTTTTAAGTATATTTTAACATATAATTAATATAAAAAAGAAAAATTCAAAAAAAAATTTTTTTGAAATTTTGAAAGATTAAAAATCCGCTTTTGAAAAAACATCGTCTTCGATTTTTTTCAAAATTTTACTAAATGTTAAGGCAAATGTGCTTTACATGTCCTGTCAGTTTTATCTTGGGATCTCAAAGGGATTCGGAGTAAAAAAACGTAACCACAAATTATGAACATATGGGGCAAAATTCATTAACTGCCCAGGTAAAAAAATTAATTTTCTCTAAACTTTGCTAAAATGTTACTATTATTAGTGGAAGTGTAAATATTAATTTTTTTTTAATTTGATAAAAGTATATTGAAAGTATGAATAGTAATTTTTAAAGAGGTTTTCACGGGTTAGAAGCTGGTGACCTTTTTTCTATAGGCCATGTAAAAGTCAATGTGGGACCATGAGAATTCTTGAGGAAAATAATAATTTATCATTATTTTATATAGAAAATAATGATTTATAATTAATTTCTTCAAAAAGTTCCAGTGTCCCACTCTATTTTTTACATTTACTACCATAAATGAACGTCGTAAGCGGGAAATCTTATTAACCGGGTTCTACTGTATATTGAAATTAAGAATTTGACCTTGAATTTCAAGGTTAAATTGACAGAAAACAACTTTTTTTTCATCACCAGCTTCTAGCCCGTGAAAACCCCTTTAAAAATCACTATTCATACTTTCAATTTGATTAATTTTACTTATCAATATATTAAATCGAAAAAAAGATATTTTCAAAAAAATTTAAATTTTGAAACTGCATAACTCAAAAAATATTTTATCAAATTAAAAAAAAAATAATATTTACACTTCCACTAATAATAGTAACATTCTGGCAAAGTTTAGAGAAAATTCATTTTTTTACCTGGTCAGATAAGGAATTTTGCCCCATATGTTCGTAATTTGTGGTTACGTTTTATTTTTTTACTCCGAATCCCTTTGAGATCCCAAGATAAAACTTACAGGACATGTAAAGCACATTTGCCCCAACATTTAGTAAAATTTTGAAAAAAATCGAAGACGATGTTTTTTCAAAAACGGATTTTTAATTTTTCAAAATTTCAAAAAAAAATTTTTTTTGAATTTTTCTTTTTTATATTAATTGTATGTTAAAATATACTTAAAACCAAAGAAATCCTTTTTTTAAAATCCAAAATCGGTTAATTAGTACCAAAGTTATAGCACTTTAAAAAAAAGACAAAAATTTTGAAAATGCCATATTTTTGGTTATTTTTAAAATTTTGAAAAAATATTTGGTGGAGATTTTTACCACTATAAAAGTAATAAATCTACAAAAGTACAGCCAAATCCCTCCATTTTGAAACAAAAACAACCTTTTCAACGGGCCGACAAAATGGTTCCTTTTCTAACAATGTGTTTCTTAATTATTAAAACGGATTTTTGAAGCTTTCCGACTTTTGTGTAACAGCGAAATAAAATACTTAAAGTTTAAAAAAATTAATAAAAAACTCATGATTCGACGTGCGAGATTCTGTAAATTAAGAAAAAAGAATAAAAACAAATTCGATATATTTTTTCAATATTAGTAAATTGCAATATTATCTCCGTATCTAGAACCGACAAAGTGGTCCCATTTCATGCGAACGTCCACATATACACTACCGTCCGAAATTGTGCGAACGCTAACATCTCGAGCTATTAAAAAACACACCCGCACAGAAACAGTGATAACTCGGTTAAAAATGAAGCTAGATGCTTTTTTTAAATTGCATTGGAAAGCTTATTAAATTTCCAATGAAATGACACTATTTTAAGATGTATTGTATAAATAGGAAGCGAGATATCATGTTATGAAGACAAAAAAATAATTCTATTTTTTTCGGAATTTCTTACTCTGACTTTGACTCTTGGCACAGTTTAGCAAAGTTTATGAAAAAAATTGTTACTTTTTCAGACTATTCCTTGTAACCTAAGCTTTAAATAGAGACCAAGAACAGCAAAAAATATTTACGGGTTCCCGAGATATTACAAAAAGAGTCGGACCGTGCCAAGCAGAATTTTCAATCATCGATTTCTCTAATTCGCCGTTGAGTCAATTACTTGTCTGTGAAAAAAGTGTCGAAAATTAATTTTACCAAGTACATTCTTACTGGGATCCACTTTTTAATTTAATTTATTATATATCGATATTTAAAAAGTGGATCCCGGTAAGAATGTACTTGGTAAAATTAATTTTCGACACTTTTTTCACAGACAAGTAATTGACTCAACGGCGAATTAGAGAAATCGATGATTGAAAATTCTGCTTGGCACGGTCCGATTCTTTTTGTAATATCTCGGGAACCCGTAAATATTTTTTGCTGTTCTTGATCTCTATTTAAAGCTTAGGTTACAAGGAATAGTCTGAAAAAGTAACAATTTTTTTCATAAACTTTGCTAAACTGTGCCAAGAGTCAAAGTCAGAGTAAGAAATTCCGAAAAAAATAGAATTATTTTTTTGTCTTCATAACATGATATCTCGCTTCCTATTTATACAATACATCTTAAAATAGTGGCATTTCATTGGAAATTTAATAAGCTTTCCAATGCAATTTAAAAAAAGCATCTAGCTTCATTTTTAACCGAGTTATCACTGTTTCTGTGCGGGTGTGTTTTTTAATAGCTCGAGATGTTAGCGTTCGCACAATTTCGGACGGTAGTGTAGCATCTGAATTAAAAAATTTAATTGAAAATGAAACTGAAAATTTGACTCGGAAAGACCGATTTCTGCATGTTTTATAATAATTAAATAGGATTAAGTGTTAAAATCATTATTTTATAGGTATTACAAGAATATTGTTACTTTAACTTCTTAAAAATTATTTTCATAATCTATTATTTTTTTAAATTATTTAAACTAAAATTCACTTTCAAATCAATTTTTATTAGAAAATTCTACGAGAATTCAATTATTTAAATACAAAAGTAGATTATTTATTTAATAATTGAATGTTTTTTAAAACTTAATTCTTATAAATAATTTTATTAACAAATTTTTAAATAATTGAATTCTTTTGGCGAATTTTAATAAAACTTTTTAAAATAGTTACATTTTTCAAGAAATTAGATTAAAATTTTATTAAAAGTATCTGAAATTCTTCAACGTTCTAAATTCTAATTTAACGCTTCTACAAAGATTCATTTATTTAAATACACAAATAAATAATTTATTAAACAACTGAATGTTTCTTAAAATTAAGAATTTTATTATTTATGAAAATAATGTAATTTCAGTAAAAAATTTTACTATTTATTAAAATAATTAAAAGATTGCGTACAATTTTTATTATAATTGTTTTTAAATAATCGATTTTTTTGAGTAATTTTATTTCAACAGTAGATATTGAAAATCGTTGAAATAAGGAAAATTTTTGAAAATAATTAGGATTTTGACAAGAATTTTTAGTGATGCACGACGAGACTCTGTCCTTTCATAAATGAAAAGAGATGAAAATATCACATTCAATTGTTTTCATTGTTTTTCTCGCGAGATTCTCGGTTTTTCGAGACGAGACTCGCTCGAAGTGCATCACTAAGAATTTTAGTAAAACTTTTGAAAATAATTGAATTTTGAAGAAGAATTTTTTTAATTTATAATCATAAAAATTGGTATTTTGTCGAGATACTTTTGTAAATTTTGTAAATAATAACCTTTTCCTTTTTTAGTAAAAACTAAAGTGAAATAAAAAAAAACTTTTGAATTGATATTTTGAATATTTGAGACCCATAAACATTATGAAAAAACACATTTAAGAACAATGGTCTTTCTCAAAAAAGCAGTTGATTTTAAGTTGCTTACTTTGTGAAATAAGGATTCCTTTCCTCGACTTGTAAAATTGATTTCAGTTAAATCACCCACAGAAGACGATATAGCAAAAGCCCATGATTTAATCTCCGCTTCTAAATTTCGTTTTCTGAGCGTTAAATTAACTTTCGTTTTTAACATAATTATTTGAATTAAAATGTCAAACTATTTTTTCAATGTTTTTAAAAAGCACAACATTATAAATATTATAGTTAATTAAAAACAGTTGAAATGAAAAATCAAACCATTGACAAACTTCATGATTAAAAATCTGAAGAGCGGAAATTTAAACTTTATCTCTTAAATCATTTGAATATGTTTTAAAATGGTAAATGAACATTTTTGAAATTACAATTAACGAAGAAAAAGAGAAATAATAAAAACTCTGTTTCGAAGTTTGTAAAAATAGGTTATAATAGATTTTTTATTTTGTCATTATAAAGAATATATATAAATTTGAAAAATTCTCCAGAACGGGGGAAAGGATATTTTAAGGGTTATCTACTCGTAAAAAAAATCAATTTTTTTTATTCGATTAAAAGATGCATAAACTATCCAAGAATGATATTAAATAATATTTTGCCGTTGAAAATCCAATAAACTACTTTAAACATGATAATTAAAAATTTTAAACGTATTATATTTTATTGATAATTTTTAAGGGTTCAAATCAGTTTAATTATAATATAAAATATAAATCATAAATATAAAGAAATTGTTATATGGTGCTGGGAAAGCAACAAAAGTGAAAAAATTGTTAAGTCACTATTTTGAATATGTCATGCATTAAATGCGTCCTCAAAATTTAGATGCGATTTTTTCTAAACTACCTTTTTCAAAACTGGTACAATGTAACTTCGACAATTTTTGATGCATGTTATGTTGTACGCAGATTCGCTTCTCGAAAAAAACTTTTTTTATATTTATCATTAGTTAAGGTCCTATTTTGTATCAAAAGACATAAATAAAAAAATATTCTGTGCCTCAAAACATGTACAATAAAGCCTCAAAATTTTATTTTGATTCACAGAATAGTTTCCCAGAAAAAATTTCCCAAAAAACGTTTATCTTTTAGTGAGTAGTATAAACCATTAAATTTACTGAAATAATTTTGCCTAGATAGCGCCCTGATACGTTGTGCATATCGGAAGAAGTTTTAATTGGTCTATTTTGTCATTAGAAATAACATATTAAAAAACAATTTGTAGCTCGGGAAAGAAAGATACCTTAAATTTGGTAAAATAATGTTCCCTAGATTGCGCCTCGATCAGTTGTACATTTCACGAAAAGCTTTATTTGGTTTCTTTTGCCATTAAAATGTACTTATTTTTCAGGAAAACAATTTTTAGATCGGAAAAGAAAGTTATCTTCAATTTTGTAAAATAAATTTTCCTGAAATACGCCCTGATAAGTTGTGGATTTCACGAACCGTATTTAATTATTTATTTTGGCATCAAAAATAATATATTTTAAGAAGAAACTATTTGAAGCTCGGGAAAGAAAGATACATTAAATTTGGTAAAATAATGTTGCCTAGATTGCGCCTCGATCAGTTGTACATTTTACGAAAAGTTTTATTTAGTTTCTTTTGTCATTGAAAAGAACATATTTTTCAGGAAAACAATTTCTAGATCGGGAAAGAAAGTTAGCTTCAATTTTGTAATACAACTTTTTCCTAGATTACGCCCCGATGAGTTGTGGATTTCACGAATAGTTTTAATTGGTCTATTTTGTCATTAGAAATAACATATTAAAAAAACAATTTTTAGCTCGGGAAAAAAATGTACCTTAACTATAGTAAAATAATGTTGCCTAGATAGATCCTCGATCAGTTGTACATTTTACGAAAAGTTTTATTTAGTTTCTTTTGTCATTAAAAAGTACATATTTTTCAGGAAAACAATTTCTAGATCGGGAAAGAAAGTTAGCTTCAATTTTGTAAAATAACTTTTCCTAGATTACTCCCCGATGAGTTGTGGATTTCACGAATAGTTTTAATTGATTCCTTTTGGTATCAAAATAAATATATTTTAAATAGAAACTATTTGTAGCTCGGGAAAAAAAAGTACCTTAACTTTGGTAAAATAATGTTTCCTAGATTGCGCCTCGATCAGTTGTACATTTCACGAAAAGATTTATTTGGTTTCTTTTGCCATTAAAATGTACTTATTTTTCAGGAAAACAATTTTTAGATCGGAAAAGAAAGTTATCTTCAATTTTGTAAAATAAATTTTCCTGAAATACGCCCTGATAAGTTGTTAAATTTAATTAACAACCAAATTTAACTTTTAAATTTGGTAAAATAATGTTGCCTAGATTGCGCCTCGATCAGTTGTACAATTTACGAAAAGTTTTAATTAGTTTCTTTTGTCATTAAAAAGTACATATTTTTCAGGAAAACAATTTCTAGATCGGGAAAGAAAGTTAGCTTCAATTCTGTAAAATAACTTTTCCTAGATTACTCCCCGATGAGTTGTGGATTTCACGAATAGTTTTAATTGATTCCTTTTGGTATCAAAATAAATATATTTTAAGAAGAAACTATTTGCAGCTCGGGAAAGAAAATCTTTTAAATTTGGTAAAATAATGTTGCCTAGATTGCGCCTCGATCAGTTGTACATTTTACGAAAAGTTTTATTTAGTTTCTTTTGTCATTAAAAAGTACATATTTTTCAGGAAAACAATTTCTAGATCGGGAAAGAAAGTTAGCTTCAATTTTGTAAAATAACTTTTCCTAGATTACTCCCCGATAAGTTGTTAAATTTAATTAACAACCAAATTTAACTTTTAAATTTGGTAAAATAATGTTGCCTAGATTGCGCCTCGACCAGTTGTACATTTCACAAAAAGTTTAATTTGGTTTCTTTCGTCATTGAAATGTACATATTTTTCAGGAAAACAATTTCTAGATCAGGAAAGAAAGTTATCTTCAATTTTGTAACATAAATTTTCCTACATATCGCCTGATGAGATGTGGCTTTCACGAACCGTTTAAAATGATTTCTTTTGGCATCAAAAATAATATATTATAAAAAGAAACTATTTGCAACTCGGGAAAGAAAGTCTTTTAAGTTTAATAAAATAATGTTGTCTAGATTGCGCCTCGATCAGTTGTACATTTTACGAAAAGTTTTATTTGGTTTCTTTTGTCATTAAAAAGTACATATTTTTCAGGAAAACAATTTCTAGATCGGGAAAGAAACTTAGCTTCAATTTTGTAAAATAACTTTTCCTAGATTACTCCCCGATAAGTTGTGGCTTTCACGAACCGTTTTAAATGATTTCTTTTGGCATCAAAAATAATATATTTTAAGAAGAAATTATTTGCAGCTCGGGAAAGAAAATCTTTTAAATTTGGTAAAATAATGTTGCCTAGATTGCGCCTCGATCAGTTGTACATTTTACGAAAAGTTTTATTTAGTTTCTTTTGTCATTAAAAAGAACATATTTTTCAGGAATACAATTTCTAGATCGGGAAAGAAAGTTAGCTTCAATTTTGTAAAATAACTTTTCCTAGATTACTCCCCGATGAGTTGTGGATTTCACGAATAGTTTTAATTGATTCCTTTTGGTATCAAAATAAATATATTTTAAGAAGAAACTATTTGCAGCTCGGGAAAGAAAATATTTAAAAATTTGGTAAAATAATGTTGCCTAGATTGCGCCTCGATCAGTTGTACATTTTACGAAAAGTTTTATTTAGTTTCTTTTGTCATTAAAAAGTACATATTTTTCAGGAAAACAATTTCTAGATCGGGAAAGAAAGTTAGCTTCAATTTTGTAAAATAACTTTTCCTAGATTACTCCCCGATAAGTTGTGGCTTTCACGAACTGTTTTAAATGATTTCTTTTGGCATCAAAAATAATATATTTTAAGAAGAAACTATTTGCAGCTCGGGAAAGAAAATCTTTTAAATTTGGTAAAATAATGTTGCCTAGATTGCGCCTCGATCAGTTGTACTTTTTACAAAAAGTTTTATTTGGTTTCTTTTGTCATTAAAAAGTACATATTTTTCAGGAAAACAATTTCTAGATCGGGAAAGAAACTTAGCTTCAATTTTGTAAAATAACTTTTCCTAGATTACTCCCCGATAAGTTGTGGCTTTCACGAACCGTTTTAAATGATTTCTTTTGGCATCAAAAATAATATATTTTAAGAAGAAACTATTTGCAGCTCGGGAAAGAAAATCTTTTAAATTTGGTAAAATAATGTTGCCTAAATTGCGCCTCGATCAGTTGTACATTTTACGAAAAGTTTTATTTAGTTTCTTTTATCATTAAAAAGTACATATTTTTCAGGAAAACAATTTCTAGATCGGGAAAGAAAGTTATCTTCAATTTTGTAACATAAATTTTCCTACATATCGCCTGATGAGATGTGGCTTTCACGAACCGTTTTAAATGATTTCTTTTGGCATCAAAAATAATATATTTTAAGAAGAAACTATTTGCAGCTCGGGAAAGAAAATCTTTTAAATTTGGTAAAATAATGTTGCCTAGATTGCGCCTCGATCAGTTGTACATTTTACGAAAAGTTTTATTTAGTTTCTTTTGTCATTGAAAAGAACATATTTTTCAGGAAAACAATTTCTAGATCGGGAAAGAAAGTTAGCTTCAATTTTGTAAAACAACTTTTCCTAGATTACGCCCCGATGAGTTGTGGATTTCACGAATAGTTTTAATTGGTCTATTTTGTCATTAGAAATAACATATAAAAAAACAATTTGTAGCTCGGAAAGAAAGATACCTTAAATTTGGTAAAATAATGTTGCCTAGATTGCGCCTCGATCAGTTGTACATTTTACGAAAAGTTTTATTTAGTTTCTTTTGTCATTAAAAAGTACATATTTTTCAGGAAAACAATTTCTAGATCGGGAAAGAAAGTTAGCTTCAATTTTGTAAAATAACTTTTCCTAGATTACTCCCCGATAAGTTGTGGCTTTCACGAACCGTTTTAAATGATTTCTTTTGGCATCAAAAATAATATATTTTAAGAAGAAACTATTTGCAGCTCGGGAAAGAAAATCTTTTAAATTTGGTAAAATAATGTTGCCTAGATTGCGCCTCGATCAGTTGTACATTTTACGAAAAGTTTTATTTGGTTTCTTTTGTCATTAAAAAGTACATATTTTTCAGGAAAACAATTTCTAGATCGGGAAAGAAACTTAGCTTCAATTTTGTAAAATAACTTTTCCTAGATTACTCCCCGATAAGTTGTGGCTTTCACGAACCGTTTTAAATGATTTCTTTTGGCATCAAAAATAATATATTTTAAGAAGAAACTATTTGCAGCTCGGGAAAGAAAATCTTTTAAATTTGGTAAAATAATGTTGCCTAAATTGCGCCTCGATCAGTTGTACATTTTACGAAAAGTTTTATTTAGTTTCTTTTATCATTAAAAAGTACATATTTTTCAGGAAAACAATTTCTAGATCGGGAAAGAAACTTAGCTTTAATTTTGTAAAATAACTTTTCCTAGATTACTCCCCGATAAGTTGTGGCTTTCACGAACCGTTTTAAATGATTTCTTTTGGCATCAAAAATAATATATTTTAAGAAGAAACTATTTGCAGCTCGGGAAAGAAAATCTTTTAAATTTGGTAAAATAATGTTGCCTAAATTGCGCCTCGATCAGTTGTACATTTTACGAAAAGTTTTATTTAGTTTCTTTTGTCATTGAAAAGAACATATTTTTCAGGAAAACAATTTCTAGATCGGGAAAGAAAGTTAGCTTCAATTTTGTAAAACAACTTTTCCTAGATTACGCCCCGATGAGTTGTGGATTTCACGAATAGTTTTAATTGGTCTATTTTGTCATTAGAAATAACATATTAAAAAAACAATTTGTAGCTCGGAAAGAAAGATACCTTAAATTTGGTAAAATAATGTTGCCTAGATTGCGCCTCGATCAGTTGTACATTTTACGAAAAGTTTTATTTAGTTTCTTTTGTCATTAAAAAGTACATATTTTTCAGGAAAACAATTTCTAGATCGGGAAAGAAAGTTAGCTTAAATTTTGTAAAATAACTTTTCCTAGATTACTCCCCGATGAGTTGTGGATTTCACGAATAGTTTTAATTGATTCCTTTTGGTATCAAAATAAATATATTTTAAGAAGAAACTATTTGCAGCTCGGGAAAAAAGGTACCTTAACTATGGTAAAATAATGTTGCCTAGATAGACCCTCGATCAGTTGTACATTTCACAAAAAGTTTAATTTAGTTTCTTTCGTCATTAAAATGCACATATTTTTCAGGAAAACAATTTCTAGATCGGGAATGAAAATTATTTTCAATTTTGTATTATAAATTTTCCTACATATCGCCTGATGAGATGTGGATTTCACGAACCGTTTAAAATGATTTCTTTTGGCATCAAAAATAATATATTATAAAAAGAAACTATTTGCAGCTCGGGAAAGAAAGTCTTTTAAGTTTGGTAAAATAATGTTGACTAGATAGCGCCCTGATATGTTGTGAACTTCATGAAACGTTTTAATTCATTCCTTTTGTCATTAAAAAATACTCGTTTTTCAGAAATACAATTTCTAGATCAGAAAAGAAAGTTATCTTCAATTTTGTAAAATAAATTTTCCTGAATTACGCCCCGATGAGTTGTGAATTTCACGAACCGTTTTTAATGATTTATTTTGGCATCAAAAATAATATATTTTAAGAAGAAACTATTTGCAGCTCGGGAAAGAAAATCTTTTAAATTTGGTAAAATAATGTTGCCTAGATTGCGCCTTGATCAGTTGTACATTTTACGAAAAGTTTTATTTGGTTTCTTTTGTCATTAAAAAGTACATATTTTACAGGAAAACAATTTCTAGATCGGGAATGAAACTTAGCTTCAATTTTGTAAAATAACTTTTCCTAGATTACTCCCCGATAAGTTGTGGCTTTTACGAACCGTTTTAAATGATTTCTTTTGGCATCAAAAATAATATATTTTAACTAGAAAAAATTTGTAGCTCGGGAAAGACAGATACCTTAAATTTGTTAAAATAATGTTGCCTAGATTGCGCCTTGATCAGTTGTACATTTTACGAAAAGTTTTATTTGGTTTCTTTTGTCATTAAAAAGTACATATTTTTCAGGAAAACAATTTCTAGATCGGGAAAGAAAGTTAGCTTAAATTTTGTAAAATAACTTTTCCTAGATTACTCCCCGATAAGTTGTGGCTTTTACGAACCGTTTTAAATGATTTCTTTTGGCATCAAAAATAATATATTTTAACTAGAAAAAATTTGTAGCTCGGGAAAGACAGATACCTTAAATTTGTTAAAATAATGTTGTCTAGATTGCGCCTCGATCAGTTGTACATTTTACGAAAAGTTTTAATTAGTTTCTTTTATCATTAAAAAGTACATATTTTTCAGGAAAACAATTTCTAGATCGGGAAAGAAAGTTAGCTTCAATTTTGTAAAACAACTTTTCCTAGATTTCGCCCGATGAGTTGTGGCTTTCACGAACCGTTTTAAATGATTTCTTTTGGCTTAAAAAATAATATATTTCAAGAAGAAACTATTTGCAGCTCGGGAAAGAAAATCTTTTAAATTTGGTAAAATAATGTTGCCCAAATTGCGCCTCGATCAGTTGTACATTTTACGAAAAGTTTTATTTAGTTTCTTTTATCATTAAAAAGTACATATTTTTCAGGAAAACAATTTCTAGATCGGGAAAGAAAGTTAGCTTCAATTTTGTAAAACAACTTTTCCTAGATTTCGCCCGATGAGTTGTGGCTTTCACGAACCGTTTTAAATGATTTCTTTTGGCTTAAAAAATAATATATTTTAAGAAGAAACTATTTGCAGCTCGGGAAAGAAAATCTTTTAAATTTGGTAAAATAATGTTGCCTAGATAGCGCCTTGATCAGTTGTACATTTTACGAAAAGTTTTATTTGGTTTCTTTTGTCATTAAAAAGTACATATTTTTCAGGAAAACAATTTCTAGATCGGGAAAGAAAGTTAGCTTCAATTTTGTAAAATAACTTTTCCTAGATTACTCCCCGATGAGTTGTGGATTTCACGAATAGTTTTAATTGATTCCTTTTGGTATCAAAATAAATATATTTTAAATAGAAACTATTTGTAGCTCGGGAAAAAAAGGTACCTTAACTATGGTAAAATAATGTTGCCTAGATTACGCCTCGATCAGTTGTACATTTTACGAAAAGTTTTATTTGGTTTCTTTTGTCATTAAAAAGTACATATTTTTCAGGAAAACAATTTCTAGATCGGGAAAGAAACTTAGCTTCAATTTTGTAAAATAACTTTTCCTAGATTACTCCCCGATAAGTTGTGGCTTTCACGAACCGTTTTAAATGATTTCTTTTGGCATCAAAAATAATATATTTTAAGAAGAAACTATTTGCAGCTCGGGAAAGAAAATCTTTTAAATTTGGTAAAATAATGTTGCCTAGATTGCGCCTCGATCAGTTGTACATTTTACGAAAAGTTTTATTTAGTTTCTTTTGTCATTGAAAAGAACATATTTTTCAGGAAAACAATTTCTAGATCGGGAAAGAAAGTTAGCTTCAATTTTGTAAAACAACTTTTCCTAGATTACGCCCCGATGAGTTGTGGATTTCACGAATAGTTTTAATTGGTCTATTTTGTCATTAGAAATAACATATTAAAAAAACAATTTGTAGCTCGGAAAGAAAGATACCTTAAATTTGGTAAAATAATGTCGCCTAGATTGCGCCTCGATCAGTTGTACATTTTACGAAAAGCTTTATTTGGTTTCTTTTGTCATTAAAATGTACATATTTTTTAGGAAAACAATTTCTAGATCGGAAAAGAAAGTTATCTTCAATTTTGTAAAATAAATTTTCCTGAATTACGCCCCGATGATTTGCGTGGTCTAATATATGACCTAAACAACAATACTGTTAGCAGCCACATTATGTAAACCATCTTTTTTGTTATCAACAGTACTCTGTACGATTGAGCTTTGCCAAAACATTGCCCGTTTATATAAATGAATAAATAAGATACAATTATAGACGTTGAAAACGTCACTCCTACGTAGAATTAATAAGTATATGTTTCAAGGATTATATTATACTAGTATTTTATTATATATTTCTCAAACGATAACAAGATTATAAATCACAATATAATTATAATATTAAGTATTTGTAATATTAGCCGGTATAAAAAATTCCGACTTTATTCCGAAATTTTCGAAAAATTCACCGAATCTGAATTTTCCACTTCGTTAACTTCAATTTCACTTTGAGTCTTTAAGAATTCATAGAAATAATGATAAATAGAAGGAATGCTTAAATCTTTACACAAAGAAAGTAAATCTTTCAGTTCAGCTACACCTACAGGCAAAGTCGGTGAATAAGCTTGTTTCGATTCAATCCTGCGTATATAATAAATTAATATTAGATTAACTAATTATTTAAACAAGTATAATTATGTAGAATATATGTTTTTAATATTAAATAGAATAATAAATTTAATTGCTTTTTTAATAAAATACCTCGGTGTAGTTTTCGATCGTCCTCTTTTCGGTTGGGCTGGCTCTCCTATAACTTTTACAGTTACGAAATCTTGTTCAAAGCTGTACTTGCAATAAAGAGTATCGGGCGATTTAAAATTTGTTGAGACATCTTTAACTTTTTGCCATGCTACATTTTTTCCATCAGTGTCCTTCTTCCATAGATTTTCATCAACCAGAGGTCGAAAATCGAGTGAGAAAATCATGTGTTTCTCTTTCTACTTTATATTTTTTGCCTTCTACTTTAGCATTTTCAATTACTTGGTACCAATGCTCAGGAATAAACAATTCTTTACCCTTACTGGCCCTTTCGATGCAACTATGAACACTGTCACCCTCATTTTGCGTATGACCACGTTCCAGAAATCGATGAGTAATGCTCACTTTGAACTTGACAGTTGCATATAAGTACATTGCAAACAAAAATCGATTTTTATTTTGTCCACTACAATTATCTGAATAAAATTTAAATTCCTTAATATCCTTTTTAAACATTGGACACAAACGACTGTTTTATCTCGTAAATGATTGTCATAATTTTCTTGTAATTTTGCTTTCTCGGTCGCATAAGCAGTTTTAGAAATGTTGCATCTATCACACTGATCACATTTGGGTTGAAAGAAACCAAAGTTAAATTCAGAATTAAATAAAACTCGATAAAATCTTTCAGGCGAAATTTCTTGATCCTTCCGTTTTTCTGCCATCCAGACTTTATAAAGCCAATGCATATGTCTAATACTTAACCCCTGCTCTAAATATTTCCTTTTGCTTCTCTCTCTAGTGTAATGTGATGCAACAGTAGGAAACATATTTATGTGGTCTCTTATGTTTTGTTTTTTCTTTTCCATTTCACTGACATTTGTCTTAGCGTGTTTACCTCTCCCGTCAGAAGTAATATAAGAATTTTCAGTATATTTTTTGAGGGCAATGTAAACCGTAGTTTTTGAAATCCCAAGTGTCTGGAAGAACATTGTTTGGCAAACATTAACATGTTCGACATTGATATTAAAAAAAACTGTTGCTCCACTGCTTTCGACAATTCTCAGCATCAGTTGTTCGTTGTGTAGGTATACGACTTTCGACATGCTTACATATATAATTCCATTGAGTGAGATGTTCGCCCATTTTCCAATAATTAGTAAAAAGTATATGCCTATTTTCAGTAATGATTTTTTTATGACAACGTAATTTTCAAGATTCATCACACCCAGTCCCCATTTTCCGAGCTGAAATTAACTTTCCCTTTCGATTTGTGTGCTCCTGTCCCGAATTCAAAGCTTTTTTGCATTTATTTACTTCCCAAGTTTCAGGGTGCGATTTTCTTTTACGACTTGAAGTGCATTTTTTATTTTCACAATTATTCAAATTATTTGTAACAGGAGTATCATCAGTAACTATAATAACTTCCGTCTCATTGCAAATTTGATGTTCAATTTGATTTACGTGGAGGTAACCAATCGTGCATCTCAAAAAATATATAAATTTATATATTAACTGTACTTGCTCCAAAAGCAATTAACCGTAACCATATGAAAAACTATTTAAGGTATAACATTCCGATGGCTAAATAGCAATTTCATTAAATTAAAATATTTATTACAATTATTAATTTTTAATGTAGCATTGACCACGGTCGAACTTATCGTTAGCTCAACCAAAGCACTCTAAATATTATTATCTAAATTTTGGTTGTAATTGTAAATTTGTTTAACGTCCACTAATCACAGAAAAAACCTTCAGATGGCTGAACCGCACTTGCATATTAAAATATATAATGCAAGTATTAATTTTGTTATGTAGCTTTCACCACGGTCAAACTTACCGTTATCTCAACCATGGTTCTCTAAATATTATTATCTAATAATATTTAAGGTCGAATCTTCCGATGCCAATTGCATTAAATTAAAATATTTATTACACAATTATTAATTTTTTTATTGTAGCCTTGACCACAGTAGACTTCACCACGGTTGAACTTATCGTTAGCTCAACTATGGTTCTCTAAATATTGTTATCTTAATATACACATATAAATTTGTTTATCGTCCACTAAAAACAGTCGAATCTTCCGATAGCTTAACTATAATTAGATATTGAAATATATAATGCAATTATAAATTTTGTTATGTAGCTTTGACCACGGTCGAACTTAAATTTAATTCCTTTCCCTTCTATTTCGCAAATATGTAGATCAATCGTGTTCCATATAATTTTCCCGTAATTTGCACGTAAAACTGAAGATCCTTATAGAATTTAAGCTCACCAGGATGAGATTTGAAGAAGTTAAAGGGGGAGACAGGGTCATTTTTTGCAATTTTTTGACACAATTTAATTTCTTTCCCATCCCTTTCGCAAATATGTTGGCCAATCGTGTTCGCTATATTTTTTCTGTAATCTGCACTTAAAACTGCTGAATTTCAGCTCACCAGGTTCAGATTTGTAGGAGTTAAGGGGGGACAGGGTCATTTTCTGCAATTTTTTGGAAAAAATTTAATTTCTTTCCCTTCTATTTCGCAAATATGTAGACCAATTGTGTTCGCTATAATTTTCCCGTAATCTGCACGTAAAACTGAAGATACTTACCGAATTTCAGATCACCAGGTTAAGATTTGTAGAAGTTAAGGGGGAGACAGGGTCATTTTTTGCAATTTTTTGACACAATCTAATTTCTTTCCCATCCCTTTCGCAAATATATTGGCCAATCGTGTTCGCTATATTTTTTCTGTAATCTGCACTTAAAACTGCTGAATTTTAGCTCACCAGGTTCAGATTCGTAGGAGTTAAGGGGGGACAGGGTCATTTTTTGAAATTTTTCAAAAAAATTTAATTTCTTTCCCTTCTATTTCGCAAATATGTAGACCAATCGTGTTCGCTATAATTTTCCCGTAATCTGCACGTAAAACTGAAGATCCTTACAGAATTTAAGCTCACCAGGATGAGATTTGAAGAAGTTAAAGGGGGAGACAGGGTCATTTTTTGCAATTTTTTAAAACAATTTAATTTAATTCCCATCCCTTTCGCAAATATGTTGGCCAATCGTGTTCGCTATATTTTTTCTGTAATCTGCACTTAAAACTGCTGAATTTCAGCTCACCAGGTTGAGATTTGTAGAAGTTAAGGGGGGAGACAGGGTCATTTTTTGCAATTTTTTAAAACAATTTAATTTAATTCCCATCCCTTTCGCAAATATGTTGGCCAATCGTGTTCGCTATATTTTTTCTGTAATCTGCACTTAAAACTGCTGAATTTCAGCTCACCAGGTTGAGATTTGTAGAAGTTAAGGGGGGAGACAGGGTCATTTTTTGCAATTTTTTAAAACAATTTAATTTAATTCCCATCCCTTTCGCAAATATGTTGGCCAATCGTGTTCGCTATATTTTTTCTGTAATCTGCACTTAAAACTGCTGAATTTCAGCTCACCAGGTTCGGATTTGTAGGAGTTAAGGGGGAGACAGGGTCATTTTTTGCAATTTTTTGACACAATTTAATTTCTTTCCCATCCCTTTCGCAAATATGTTGGCCAATAGTGTTCGCAATATTTTTTCTGTAATCTGCACTTAAAACTGCTGAATTTCAGCTCACCTGGTTCAGATTTGTAGGAGTTAAGGGGGGACAGGGTCATTTTTTGCAATTTTTTTGAAAAATTTTAATTTCTTTCCCTTCTATTTCGCAAATATGTAGACCAATCGTGTTCGCTATAATTTTCCCGTAATCTGCACGTAAAACTGAAGATACTTACCGAATTTCAGCTTACCAGGTTGAGATTTGTAGAAGTTAAGGGGGGAGACAGGGGCATTTTTTGCAATTTTTTAAAACAATTTAATTTAATTCCCATCCCTTTCGCAAATATGTTGGCCAATCGTGTTCGCTATATTTTTTCTGTAATCTGCACTTAAAACTGCTGAATTTCAGCTCACCAGGTTCAGATTTGTAGGAGTTAAGGGGGGACAGGGTCATTTTTGCAATTTTTTCGAAAAATTTTAATTTCTTTCCATTCTATTTCGCAAATATGTAGGCCAATCGTCTTCGCTATAATTTTCCCGTAATCTGCACGTAAAACTCAAGATACATACCGAATTTCAGATCACCAGGTTGAGATTTGTATAAGGTAAGGGGGAGACAGGGTCATTTTTTGCAATTTTTTGACACAATTTAATTTCTTTCCCATCCCTTTCGCAAATATGTTGGCCAATAGTGTTCGCAATATTTTTTCTGTAATCTGCACTTAAAACTGCTGAATTTCAGCTCACCTGGTTCAGATTTGTAGGAGTTAAGGGGGGACAGGGTCATTTTTTGCAATTTTTTTGAAAAATTTTATTTCCTTTCCCTTCTATTTCGCAAATATGTAGATCAATCGTGTTCCATATAATTTTCCCGTAATTTGCACGTAAAACTGAAGATCCTTACAGAATTTAAGCTCACCAGGATGAGATTTGAAGAAGTTAAAGGGGGAGACAGGGTCATTTTTTGCAATTTTTTGACACAATTTAATTTCTTTCCCATCCCTTTCGCAAATATGTTGGCCAATCGTGTTCGCTATATTTTTTCTGTAATCTGCACTTAAAACTGCTGAATTTCAGCTCACCAGGTTCAGATTTGTAGGAGTTAAGGGGGGACAGGGTCATTTTCTGCAATTTTTTTGAAAAATTTTAATTTCTTTCCCTTCTATTTCGCAAATATGTAGACCAATTGTGTTCGCTATAATTTTCCCGTAATCTGCACGTAAAACTGAAGATACTTACCGAATTTCAGATCACCAGGTTGAGATTTGTAGAAGTTAAGGGGGAGACAGGGTCATTTTTTGCAATTTTTTGACACAATTTAATTTCTTTCCCATCCCTTTCGCAAATATGTTGGCCAATCGTGTTCGCTATATTTTTTCTGTAATCTGCACTTAAAACTGCTGAATTTCAGCTCACCAGGTTCAGATTCGTAGGAGTTAAGGGGGGACAGGGTCATTTTTTGAAATTTTTCGAAAAAATTTAATTTCTTTCCCTTCTATTTCGCAAATATGTAGACCAATCGTGTTCGCTATAATTTTCCCGTAATCTGCACGTAAAACTGAAGATACTTACCGAATTTCAGCTCACCAGGTTGAGATTTGTAGAAGTTAAGGGGGGAGACAGGGTCATTTTTTGCAATTTTTTAAAACAATTTAATTTAATTCCCATCCCTTTCGCAAATATGTTGGCCAATCGTGTTCACTATATTTTTTCTGTAATCTGCACTTAAAACTGCTGAATTTCAGCTCACCAGGTTCAGATTTGTAGGAGTTAAGGGGGAGACAGGGTCATTTTTTGCAATTTTTTGACACAATTTAATTTCTTTCCCATCCCTTTCGCAAATATGTTGGCCAATAGTGTTCGCAATATTTTTTCTGTAATCTGCACTTAAAACTGCTGAATTTCAGCTCACCTGGGTCAGATTTGTAGGAGTTAAGGGGGGACAGGGTCATTTTTTGCAATTTTTTTGAAAAATTTTAATTTCTTTCCCTTCTATTTCGCAAAAATGTAGACCAATCGTGTTCGCTATAATTTTCCCGTAATCTGCACGTAAAACTGAAGATACTTACTGAATTTCAGCTTACCAGGTTGAGATTTGTAGAAGTTAAGGGGGGAGACAGGGTCATTTTTTGCAATTTTTTAAAACAATTTAATTTAATTCCCATCCCTTTCGCAAATATGTTGGCCAATCGTGTTCGCTATATTTTTTCTGTAATCTGCACTTAAAACTGCTGAATTTCAGCTCACCAGGTTCAGATTCGTAGGAGTTAAGGGGGGACATGGTCATTTTTTGAAATTTTTCGAAAAAATGTAATTTCTTTCTCTTCTATTTCGCAAATATGTAGACCAATCGTGTTCGCTATAATTTTCCCGTAATCTGAACGTAAAACTGAAGATACTTACCGAATTTCAGCTCACCAGGTTGAGATTTGTAGAAGTTAAGGGGGGAGACAGGGTCATTTTTTGCAATTTTTTAAAACAATTTAATTTAATTCCCATCCCTTTCGCAAATATGTTGGCCAATCGTGTTCGCTATATTTTTTCTGTAATCTGCACTTAAAACTGCTGAATTTCAGCTCACCAGGTTCAGATTTGTAGGAGTTAAGGGGGGACAGGGTCATTTTCTGCAATTTTTTGGAAAAAATTTAATTTCTTTCCCTTCTATTTCGCAAATATGTAGACCAATTGTGTTCGCTATAATTTTCCCGTAATCTGCACGTAAAACTGAAGATACTTACCGAATTTCAGATCACCAGGTTGAGATTTGTAGAAGTTAAGGGGGAGACAGGGTCATTTTTTGCAATTTTTTGACACAAACTAATTTCTTTCCCATCCCTTTCGCAAATATGTTGGCCAATCGTGTTCGCTATATTTTTTCTGTAATCTGCACTTAAAACTGCTGAATTTTAGCTCACCAGGTTCAGATTCGTAGGAGTTAAGGGGGGACAGGGTCATTTTTTGAAATTTTTCAAAAAAATTTAATTTCTTTCCCTTCTATTTCGCAAATATGTAGACCAATCGTGTTCGCTATAATTTTCCCGTAATCTGCACGTAAAACTGAAAATCCTTACAGAATTTAAGCTCACCAGGATGAGATTTGAAGAAGTTAAAGGGGGAGACAGGGTCATTTTTTGCAATTTTTTAAAACAATTTAATTTAATTCCCATCCCTTTCGCAAATATGTTGGCCAATCGTGTTCGCTATATTTTTTCTGTAATCTGCACTTAAAACTGCTGAATTTCAGCTCACCAGGTTGAGATTTGTAGAAGTTAAGGGGGGAGACAGGGTCATTTTTTGCAATTTTTTAAAACAATTTAATTTAATTCCCATCCCTTTCGCAAATATGTTGGCCAATCGTGTTCGCTATATTTTTTCTGTAATCTGCACTTAAAACTGCTGAATTTCAGCTCACCAGGTTGAGATTTGTAGAAGTTAAGGGGGGAGACAGGGTCATTTTTTGCAATTTTTTAAAACAATTTAATTTAATTCCCATCCCTTTCGCAAATATGTTGGCCAATAGTGTTCGCTATATTTTTTCTGTAATCTGCACTTAAAACTGCTGAATTTCAGCTCACCAGGTTCAGATTTGTAGGAGTTAAGGGGGGGACAGGGTCATTTTTGCAATTTTTTTGAAAAATTTTAATTCCTTTCCCTTCTATTTCGCAAATATGTAGATCAATCGTGTTCCATATAATTTTCCCGTAATTTGCACGTAAAACTGAAGATCCTTACAGAATTTAAGCTCACCAGGATGAGATTTGATGAAGTTAAAGGGGGAGACAGGGTCATTTTTTGCAATTTTTTGACACAATTTAATTTCTTTCCCATCCCTTTCGCAAATATGTTGGCCAATAGTGTTCGCAATATTTTTTTTGTAATCTGCACTTAAAACTGCTGAATTTCAGCTCACCTGGTTCAGATTTGTAGGAGTTAAGGGGGGACAGGGTCATTTTTTGCAATTTTTTTGAAAAATTTTAATTCCTTTCCCTTCTATTTCGCAAATATGTAGATCAATCGTGTTCCATATAATTTTCCCGTAATTTGCACGTAAAACTGAAGATCCTTACAGAATTTAAGCTCACCAGGATGAGATTTGAAGAAGTTAAAGGGGGAGACAGGGTCATTTTTTGCAATTTTTTAAAACAATTTAATTTAATTCCCATCCCTTTCGCAAATATGTTGGCCAATCGTGTTCGCTATATTTTTTCTGTAATCTGCACTTAAAACTGCTGAATTTCAGCTCACCAGGTTGAGATTTGTAGAAGTTAAGGGGGGAGACAGGGTCATTTTTTGCAATTTTTTAAAACAATTTAATTTAATTCCCAGCCCTTTCGCAAATATGTTGGCCAATCGTGTTCGCTATATTTTTTCTGTAATCTGCACTTAAAACTGCTGAATTTCAGCTCACCAGGTTGAGATTTGTAGAAGTTAAGGGGGGAGACAGGGTCATTTTTTGCAATTTTTTAAAACAATTTAATTTAATTCCCATCCCTTTCGCAAATATGTTGGCCAATCGTGTTCGCTATATTTTTTCTGTAATCTGCACTTAAAACTGCTGAATTTCAGCTCACCAGGTTCAGATTTGTAGGAGTTAAGGGGGAGACAGGGTCATTTTTTGCAATTTTTTGACACAATTTAATTTCTTTCCCATCCCTTTCGCAAATATGTTGGCCAATCGTGTTCGCTATATTTTTTCTGTAATCTGCACTTAAAACTGCTGAATTTCAGCTCACCAGGTCCAGATTTGTAGGAGTTAAGGGGGGGACAGGGTCATTTTTGCAATTTTTTCGAAAAATTTTAATTTCCTTCCATTCTATTTCGCAAATATGTAGGCCAATCGTCTTCGCTATAATTTTCCCGTAATCTGCACGTAAAACTGAAGATACTTACCGAATTTCAGATCACCAGGTTGAGATTTGTATAAGTTAAGGGGGAAACAGGGTCATTTTTTGCAATTTTTTGACACAATTTAATTTCTTTCCCATCCCTTTCGCAAATATGTTGGCCAATAGTGTTCGCAATATTTTTTCTGTAATCTGCACTTAAAACTGCTGAATTTCAGCTCACCTGGTTCAGATTTGTAGGAGTTAAGGGGGGACAGGGTCATTTTTTGCAATTTTTTTGAAAAATTTGAATTCCTTTCCCTTCTATTTCGCAAATATGTAGACCAATTGTGTTCGCTATAATTTTCCCGTAATCTGCACGTAAAACTGAAGATACTTACCGAATTTCAGATCACCAGGTTGAGATTTGTAGAAGTTAAGGGGGAGACAGGGTCATTTTTTGCAATTTTTTGACACAATCTAATTTCTTTCCCATCCCTTTCGCAAATATGTTGGCCAATCGTGTTCGCTATATTTTTTCTGTAATCTGCACTTAAAACTGCTGAATTTTAGCTCACCAGGTTCAGATTCGTAGGAGTTAAGGGGGGACAGGGTCATTTTTTGAAATTTTTCAAAAAAATTTAATTTCTTTCCCTTCTATTTTGCAAATATGTAGACCAATCGTGTTCGCTATAATTTTCCCGTAATCTGCACGTAAAACTGAAGATCCTTACAGAATTTAAGCTCACCAGGATGAGATTTGAAGAAGTTAAAGGGGGAGACAGGGTCATTTTTTGCAATTTTTTAAAAAAATTTAATTTAATTCCCATCCCTTTCGCAAATATGTTGGCCAATCGTGTTCGCTATATTTTTTCTGTAATCTGCACTTAAAACTGCTGAATTTCAGCTCACCAGGTTGAGATTTGTAGAAGTTAAGGGGGGAGACAGGGTCATTTTTTGCAATTTTTTAAAACAATTTAATTTAATTCCCATCCCTTTCGTAAATATGTTGGCCAATCGTGTTCGCTATATTTTTTCTGTAATCTGCACTTAAAACTGCTGAATTTCAGCTCACCAGGTTGAGATTTGTAGAAGTTAAGGGGGGAAACAGGGTCATTTTTTGCAATTTTTTAAAACAATTTAATTTAATTTCCATCCCTTTCGCAAATATGTTGGCCAATAGTGTTCGCTATATTTTTTCTGTAATCTGCACTTAAAACTGCTGAATTTCAGCTCACCAGGTTCAGATTTGTAGGAGTTAAGGGGGGGACAGGGTCATTTTTGCAATTTTTTTGAAAAATTTAAATTCCTTTCCCTTCTATTTCGCAAATATGTAGATCAATCGTGTTCCATATAATTTTCCCGTAATTTGCACGTAAAACTGAAGATCCTTACAGAATTTAAGCTCACCAGGATGAGATTTGAAGAAGTTAAAGGGGGAGACAGGGTCATTTTTTGCAATTTTTTGACACAATTTAATTTCTTTCCCATCCCTTTAGCAAATATGTTGGCCAATAGTGTTCGCAATATTTTTTTTGTAATCTGCACTTAAAACTGCTGAATTTCAGCTCACCTGGTTCAGATTTGTAGGAGTTAAGGGGGGACAGGGTCATTTTTTGCAATTTTTTTGAAAAATTTTAATTCCTTTCCCTTCTATTTCGCAAATATGTAGATCAATCGTGTTCCATATAATTTTCCCGTAATTTGCACGTAAAACTGAAGATCCTTACAGAATTTAAGCTCACCAGGATGAGATTTGAAGAAGTTAAAGGGGGAGACAGGGTCATTTTTTGCAATTTTTTAAAACAATTTAATTTAATTCCCATCCCTTTCGCAAATATGTTGGCCAATCGTGTTCGCTATATGTTTTCTGTAATCTGCACTTAAAACTGCTGAATTTCAGCTCACCAGGTTGAGATTTGTAGAAGTTAAGGGGGGAGACAGGGTCATTTTTTGCAATTTTTTAAAACAATTTAATTTAATTCCCATCCCTTTCGTAAATATGTTGGCCAATCGTGTTCGCTATATTTTTTCTGTAATCTGCACTTAAAACTGCTGAATTTCAGCTCACCAGGTTGAGATTTGTAGAAGTTAAGGGGGGAAACAGGGTCATTTTTTGCAATTTTTTAAAACAATTTAATTTAATTCCCATCCCTTTCGCAAATATGTTGGCCAATCGTGTTCGCTATATTTTTTCTGTAATCTGCACTTAAAACTGCTGAATTTCAGCTCACCAGGTTCAGATATGTAGGAGTTAAGGGGGAGACAGGGTCATTTTTTGCAATTTTTTGACACAATTTAATTTCTTTCCCATCCCTTTCGCAAATATGTTGGCCAATAGTGTTCGCAATATTTTTTCTGTAATCTGCACTTAAAACTGCTGAATTTCAGCTCACCTGGTTCAGATTTGTAGGATTTAAGGGGAGACAGAGTCATTTTTTGCAATTTTTTGACACAATTTAATTTCTTTCCCATCCCTTTCGCAAATATGTTGGCCAATCGTGTTCGCTATATTTTTTCTGTAATCTGCACTTAAAACTGCTGAATTTCAGCTCACCAGGTTCAGATTTGTAGGAGTTAAGGGGGAGACAGGGTCATTTTTTGCAATTTTTTGACACAATTTAATTTCTTTCCCATCCCTTTCGCAAATATGTTGGCCAATAGTGTTCGCAATATTTTTTCTGTAATCTGCACTTAAAACTGCTGAATTTCAGCTCACCTGGTTCAGATTTGTAGGAGTTAAGGGGGGACAGGGTCATTTCTTGCAATTTTTTTGAAAAATTTGAAATCCTTTCCCTTCTATTTCGCAAATATGTAGATCAATCGTGTTCCATATAATTTTCCCGTAATTTGCACGTAAAACTGAAGATCCTTACAGAATTTAAGCTCACCAGGATGAGATTTGAAGAAGTTAAAGGGGGAGACAGAGTCATTTTTTGCAATTTTTTGACACAATTTAATTTCTTTCCCATCCCTTTCGCAAATATGTTGGCCAATCGTGTTCGCTATATTTTTTCTGTAATCTGCACTTAAAACTGCTGAATTTCAGCTCACCAGGTTCAGATTTGTAGGAGTTAAGGGGGAGACAGGGTCATTTTTTGCAATTTTTTGACACAATTTAATTTCTTTCCATCCCTTTCGCAAATATGTTGGCCATTAGTGTTCGCAATATTTTTTCTGTAATCTGCACTTAAAACTGCTGACTTTCAGCTCACCTGGGTCAGATTTGTAGGAGTTAAGGGGGGACAGGGTCATTTTTTGCAATTTTTTTGAAAAATTTTAATTTCTTTCCCTTCTATTTCGCAAATATGTAGACCAATCGTGTTCGCTATAATTTTCCCGTAATCTGCACGTAAAACTGAAGATACTTACCGAATTTCAGGGTCATTTTTTGCAATTTTTTGACACAATTTAATTTCTTTCCCATCCCTTTCGCAAATATGTTGGCCAATCGTGTTCGCTATATTTTTTCTGTAATCTGCACTTAAAACTGCTGAATTTCAGCTCACCAGGTTCAGATTTGTAGGAGTTAAGGGGGAGACAGGGTCATTTTTTGCAATTTTTTGACACAATTTAATTTCTTTCCCATCCCTTTCGCAAATATGTTGGCCAATAGTGTTCGCAATATTTTTTCTGTAATCTGCACTTAAAACTGCTGAATTTCAGCTCACCTGGTTCAGATTTGTAGGAGTTAAGGGGGGACAGGGTCATTTTTTGCAATTTTTTGACACAATTTAATTTCTTTCCCATCCCTTTCGCAAATATGTTGGCCAATCGTGTTCGCTATATTTTTTCTGTAATCTGCACTTAAAACTGCTGAATTTCAGCTCACAAGGTTCAGATTTGTAGGAGTTAAGGGGGAGACAGGGTCATTTTTTGCAATTTTTTGACACAATTTAATTTCTTTCCCATCCCTTTCGCAAATATGTTGGCCAATAGTGTTCGCAATATTTTTTCTGTAATCTGCACTTAAAACTGCTGAATTTCAGCTCACCTGGTTCAGATTTGTAGGAGTTAAGGGGGGACAGGGTCATTTCTTGCAATTTTTTTGAAAAATTTGAATTCCTTTCCCTTCTATTTCGCAAATATGTAGATCAATCGTGTTCCATATAATTTTCCCGTAATTTGCACGTAAAACTGAAGATCCTTACAGAATTTAAGCTCACCAGGATGAGATTTGAAGAAGTTAAAGGGGGAGACAGAGTCATTTTTTGCAATTTTTTGACACAATTTAATTTCTTTCCCATCCCTTTCGCAAATATGTTGGCCAATCGTGTTCGCTATATTTTTTCTGTAATCTGCACTTAAAACTGCTGAATTTCAGCTGACCAGGTTCAGATTTGTAGGAGTTAAGGGGGAGACAGGGTCATTTTTTGCAATTTTTTGACACAATTTAATTTCTTTCCCATCCCTTTCGCAAATATGTTGGCCAATAGTGTTCGCAATATTTTTTCTGTAATCTGCACTTAAAACTGCTGAATTTCAGCTCACCAGGTTCAGATTTGTAGGAGTTAAGTGGGGGACAGGGTCATATTTGCAATTTTTTTGAAAAATTTTAATTCCTTTCCCTTCTATTTCGCAAATATGTAGATCAATCGTGTTCCATATAATTTTCCCGTAATCTGCACGTAAAACTGAAGATACTTACCGAATTTCAGATCACCAGGTTGAGATTTGTATAAGTTAAGGGGGAGACAGGGTCATTTTTTGCAATTTTTTGACACAATTTAATTTCTTTCCCATCCCTTTCGCAAATATGTTGGCCAATAGTGTTCGCAATATTTTTTCTGTAATCTGCACTTAAAACTGCTGAATTTCAGCTCACCTGGTTCAGATTTGTAGGAGTTAAGGGGGGACAGGGTCATTTTTTGCAATTTTTTTGAAAAATTTGAATTCCTTTCCCTTCTATTTCGCAAATATGTAGATCAATCGTGTTCCATATAATTTTCCCGTAATTTGCACGTAAAACTGAAGATCCTTACAGAATTTAAGCTCACCAGGATGAGATTTGAAGAAGTTAAAGGGGGAGACAGAGTCATTTTTTGCAATTTTTTGACACAATTTAATTTCTTTCCCATCCCTTTCGCAAATATGTTGGCCAATCGTGTTCGCTATATTTTTTCTGTAATCTGCACTTAAAACTGCTGAATTTCAGCTCACCAGGTTCAGATTTGTAGGAGTTAAGGGGGAGACAGGGTCATTTTTTGCAATTTTTTGACACAATTTAATTTCTTTCCCATCCCTTTCGCAAATATGTTGGCCAATAGTGTTCGCAATATTTTTTCTGTAATCTGCACTTAAAACTGCTGAATTTCAGCTCACCTGGGTCAGATTTGTAGGAGTTAAGGGGGGACAGGGTCATTTTTTGCAATTTTTTTGAAAAATTTTAATTTCTTTCCCTTCTATTTCACAAATATGTAGACCAATCGTGTTCGCTATAATTTTCCCGTAATCTGCACGTAAAACTGAAGATACTTACCGAATTTCAGGTCACCAGGTTGAGATTTGTAGAAGTTAAAGGGGAGACAGGTTCATTTTTTGCAATTTTTTGACACAATTTAATTTCATTCCCATCCCTTTCGCAAATATGTTGGCCAATAGTGTTCGCTATATTTTTTCTGTAATCTGCACTTAAAACTGCTGAATTTCAGCTCACCAGGTTCAGATTTGTAGGAGTTAAGGGGGGACAGGGTCATTTTTTGCAATTTTTTGACACAATTTAATTTCTTTCCCATCCCTTTCGCAAATATGTTGGCCAATAGTGTTCGCTATATTTTTTCTGTAATCTGCACTTAAAACTGCTGAATTTCAGCTCACCAGGTTCAGATTTGTAGGAGTTAAGGGGGGACAGGGTCATTTTTTGCAATTTTTTTGAAAAATTTTAATTCCTTTCCCTTCTATTTCGCAAATATGTAGATCAATCGTGTTCCATATAATTTTCCCGTAATTTGCACGTAAAACTGAAGATCCTTACAGAATTTAAGCTCACCAGGATGAGATTTGAAGAAGTTAAAGGGGGAGACAGGGTCATTTTTTGCAATTTTTTGACACAATTTAATTTCTTTCCCATCCCTTTCGCAAATATGTTGGCCAATCGTGTTCGCTATATTTTTTCTGTAATCTGAACTTAAAACTGCTGAATTTCAGCTCACCAGGTTCAGATTTGTAGGAGTTAAGGGGGGACAGGGTCATTTTCTGCAATTTTTTCGAAAAAATTTAATTTCTTTTCCTTCTATTTCGCAAATATGTAGACCAATTGTGTTCGCTATAATTTTCCCGTAATCTGCACGTAAAACTGAAGATACTTACCGAATTTCAGATCACCAGGTTGAGATTTGTAGAAGTTAAAGGGGGAGACAGGGTCATTTTTTGCAATTTTTTGACACAATTTAATTTCTTTCCCATCCCTTTCGCAAATATGTTGGCCAATCGTGTTCGCTATATTTTTTCTGTAATCTGCACTTAAAACTGCTGAATTTCAGCTCACCTGGTTCAGATTTGTAGGAGTTAAGGGGGGACAGGGTCATTTCTTGCAATTTTTTTGAAAAATTTGAAATCCTTTCCCTTCTATTTCGCAAATATGTAGATCAATCGTGTTCCATATAATTTTCCCGTAATTTGCACGTAAAACTGAAGATCCTTACAGAATTTAAGCTCACCAGGATGAGATTTGAAGAAGTTAAAGGGGGAGACAGAGTCATTTTTTGCAATTTTTTGACACAATTTAATTTCTTTCCCATCCCTTTCGCAAATATGTTGGCCAATCGTGTTCGCTATATTTTTTCTGTAATCTGCACTTAAAACTGCTGAATTTCAGCTCACCAGGTTCAGATTTGTAGGAGTTAAGGGGGAGACAGGGTCATTTTTTGCAATTTTTTGACACAATTTAATTTCTTTCCCATCCCTTTCGCAAATATGTTGGCCATTAGTGTTCGCAATATTTTTTCTGTAATCTGCACTTAAAACTGCTGACTTTCAGCTCACCTGGGTCAGATTTGTAGGAGTTAAGGGGGGACAGGGTCATTTTTTGCAATTTTTTTGAAAAATTTTAATTTCTTTCCCTTCTATTTCGCAAATATGTAGACCAATCGTGTTCGCTATAATTTTCCCGTAATCTGCACGTAAAACTGAAGATACTTACCGAATTTCAGCTTACCAGGTTGAGATTTGTAGAAGTTAAGGGGGGAGACAGGGTCATTTTTTGCAATTTTTTAAAACAATTTAATTTAATTCCCATCCCTTTCGCAAATATGTTGGCCAATCGTGTTCTCTATATTTTTTCTGTAATCTGCACTTAAAACTGCTGAATTTCAGCTCACCCGGTTCAGATTTGTAGGAGTTAAGTGGGGGACAGGGTCATATTTGCAATTTTTTTGAAAAATTTTAATTCCTTTTCCTTCTATTTCGCAAATATGTAGATCAATCGTGTTCCATATAATTTTCCCGTAATCTGCACGTAAAACTGAAGATACTTACCGAATTTCAGATCACCAGGTTGAGATTTGTATAAGTTAAGGGGGAGACAGGGTCATTTTTTGCAATTTTTTGACACAATTTAATTTCTTTCCCATCCCTTTCGCAAATATGTTCGCCAATAGTGTTCGCAATATTTTTTCTGTAATCTGCACTTAAAACTGCTGAATTTCAGCTCACCTGGTTCAGATTTGTAGGAGTTAAGGGGGGACAGGGTCATTTTTTGCAATTTTTTTGAAAAATTTGAATTCCTTTCCCTTCTATTTCGCAAATATGTAGATCAATCGTGTTCCATATAATTTTCCCGTAATTTGCACGTAAAACTGAAGATCCTTACAGAATTTAAGCTCACCAGGATGAGATTTGAAGAAGTTAAAGGGGGAGACAGAGTCATTTTTTGCAATTTTTTGACACAATTTAATTTCTTTCCCATCCCTTTCGCAAATATGTTGGCCAATCGTGTTCGCTATATTTTTTCTGTAATCTGCACTTAAAACTGCTGAATTTCAGCTCACCAGGTTCAGATTTGTAGGAGTTAAGGGGGAGACAGGGTCATTTTTTGCAATTTTTTGACACAATTTAATTTCTTTCCCATCCCTTTCGCAAATATGTTGGCCAATAGTGTTCGCAATATTTTTTCTGTAATCTGCACTTAAAACTGCTGAATTTCAGCTCACCTGGTTCAGATTTGTAGGAGTTAAGGGGGGACAGGGTCATTTTCTGCAATTTTTTCGAAAAAATTTAATTTCTTTTCCTTCTATTTCGCAAATATGTAGACCAATCGTGTTCCATATAATTTTCCCGTAATTTGCACGTAAAACTGAAGATCCTTACAGAATTTAAGCTCACCAGGATGAGATTTGAAGAAGTTAAAGGGGGAGACAGAGTCATTTTTTGCAATTTTTTGACACAATTTAATTTCTTTCCCATCCCTTTCGCAAATATGTTGGCCAATAGTGTTCGCAATATTTTTTCTGTAATCTGCACTTAAAACTGCTGAATTTCAGCTCACCTGGGTCAGATTTGTAGGAGTTAAGGGGGGACAGGGTCATTTTTTGCAATTTTTTTGAAAAATTTTAATTTCTTTCCCTTCTATTTCGCAAATATGTAGACCAATCGTGTTCGCTATAATTTTCCCGTAATCTGCACGTAAAACTGAAGATACTTACCGAATTTCAGGTCACCAGGTTGAGATTTGTAGAAGTTAAAGGGGAGACAGGTTCATTTTTTGCAATTTTTTGACACAATTTAATTTCATTCCCATCCCTTTCGCAAATATGTTGGCCAATCGTGTTCGCTATATTTTTTCTGTAATCTGAACTTAAAACTGCTGAATTTCAGCTCACCAGGTTCAGATTTGTAGGAGTTAAGGGGGGACAGGGTCATTTTCTGCAATTTTTTCGAAAAAATTTAATTTCTTTCCCTTCTATTTCGCAAATATGTAGACCAATTGTGTTCCATATAATTTTCCCGTAATTTGCACGTAAAACTGAAGATCCTTACAGAATTTAAGCTCACCAGGATGAGATTTGAAGAAGTTAAAGGGGGAGACAGGGTCATTTTTTGCAATTTTTTGACACAATTTAATTTCTTTCCCATCCCTTTCGCAAATATGTTGGCCAATCGTGTTCGCTATATTTTTTCTGTAATCTGCACTTAAAACTGCTGAATTTCAGCTCACCAGGTTCAGATTTGTAGGAGTTAAGGGGGAGACAGGGTCATTTTTTGCAATTTTTTGACACAATTTAATTTCTTTCCCATCCCTTTCGCAAATATGTTGGCCAATCGTGTTCGCTATATTTTTTCTGTAATCTGCACTTAAAACTGCTGAATTTCAGCTCACCAGGTTCAGATTTGTAGGAGTTAAGGGGGGACAGGGTCATTTTTTGCAATTTTTTTGAAAAATTTTAATTCCTTTCCCTTCTATTTCGCAAATATGTAGATCAATCGTGTTCCATATAATTTTCCCGTAATTTGCACGTAAAACTGAAGATCCTTACAGAATTTAAGCTCACCAGGATGAGATTTGAAGAAGTTAAAGGGGGAGACAGGGTCATTTTTTGCAATTTTTTGACACAATTTAATTTCTTTCCCATCCCTTTCGCAAATATGTTGGCCAATCGTGTTCGCTATATTTTTTCTGTAATCTGCACTTAAAACTGCTGAATTTCAGCTCACCAGGTTCAGATTTGTAGGAGTTAAGGGGGAGACAGGGTCATTTTTTGCAATTTTTTGACACAATTTAATTTCTTTCCCATCCCTTTCGCAAATATGTTGGCCAATAGTGTTCGCAATATTTTTTCTGTAATCTGCACTTAAAACTGCTGAATTTCAGCTCACCTGGTTCAGATTTGTAGGAGTTAAGGGGGGACAGGGTCATTTTTTGCAATTTTTTGACACAATTTAATTTCTTTCCCATCCCTTTCGCAAATATGTTGGCCAATCGTGTTCGCTATATTTTTTCTGTAATCTGCACTTAAAACTGCTGAATTTCAGCTCACAAGGTTCAGATTTGTAGGAGTTAAGGGGGAGACAGGGTCATTTTTTGCAATTTTTTGACACAATTTAATTTCTTTCCCATCCCTTTCGCAAATATGTTGGCCAATAGTGTTCGCAATATTTTTTCTGTAATCTGCACTTAAAACTGCTGAATTTCAGCTCACCTGGTTCAGATTTGTAGGAGTTAAGGGGGGACAGGGTCATTTCTTGCAATTTTTTTGAAAAATTTGAATTCCTTTCCCTTCTATTTCGCAAATATGTAGATCAATCGTGTTCCATATAATTTTCCCGTAATTTGCACGTAAAACTGAAGATCCTTACAGAATTTAAGCTCACCAGGATGAGATTTGAAGAAGTTAAAGGGGGAGACAGAGTCATTTTTTGCAATTTTTTGACACAATTTAATTTCTTTCCCATCCCTTTCGCAAATATGTTGGCCAATCGTGTTCGCTATATTTTTTCTGTAATCTGCACTTAAAACTGCTGAATTTCAGCTCACCAGGTTCAGATTTGTAGGAGTTAAGGGGGAGACAGGGTCATTTTTTGCAATTTTTTGACACAATTTAATTTCTTTCCCATCCCTTTCGCAAATATGTTGGCCAATAGTGTTCGCAATATTTTTTCTGTAATCTGCACTTAAAACTGCTGAATTTCAGCTCACCAGGTTCAGATTTGTAGGAGTTAAGTGGGGGACAGGGTCATATTTGCAATTTTTTTGAAAAATTTTAATTCCTTTCCCTTCTATTTCGCAAATATGTAGATCAATCGTGTTCCATATAATTTTCCCGTAATCTGCACGTAAAACTGAAGATACTTACCGAATTTCAGATCACCAGGTTGAGATTTGTATAAGTTAAGGGAAGACAGGGTCATTTTTTGCAATTTTTTGACACAATTTAATTTCTTTCCCATCCCTTTCGCAAATATGTTGGCCAATAGTGTTCGCAATATTTTTTCTGTAATCTGCACTTAAAACTGCTGAATTTCAGCTCACCTGGTTCAGATTTGTAGGAGTTAAGGGGGGACAGGGTCATTTTTTGCAATTTTTTTGAAAAATTTGAATTCCTTTCCCTTCTATTTCGCAAATATGTAGATCAATCGTGTTCCATATAATTTTCCCGTAATTTGCACGTAAAACTGAAGATCCTTACAGAATTTAAGCTCACCAGGATGAGATTTGAAGAAGTTAAAGGGGGAGACAGAGTCATTTTTTGCAATTTTTTGACACAATTTAATTTCTTTCCCATCCCTTTCGCAAATATGTTGGCCAATCGTGTTCGCTATATTTTTTCTGTAATCTGCACTTAAAACTGCTGAATTTCAGCTCACCAGGTTCAGATTTGTAGGAGTTAAGGGGGAGACAGGGTCATTTTTTGCAATTTTTTGACACAATTTAATTTCTTTCCCATCCCTTTCGCAAATATGTTGGCCAATAGTGTTCGCAATATTTTTTCTGTAATCTGCACTTAAAACTGCTGAATTTCAGCTCACCTGGGTCAGATTTGTAGGAGTTAAGGGGGGACAGGGTCATTTTTTGCAATTTTTTTGAAAAATTTTAATTTCTTTCCCTTCTATTTCGCAAATATGTAGACCAATCGTGTTCGCTATAATTTTCCCGTAATCTGCACGTAAAACTGAAGATACTTACCGAATTTCAGGTCACCAGGTTGAGATTTGTAGAAGTTAAAGGGGAGACAGGTTCATTTTTTGCAATTTTTTGACACAATTTAATTTCATTCCCATCCCTTTCGCAAATATGTTGGCCAATAGTGTTCGCTATATTTTTTCTGTATTCTGCACTTAAAACTGCTGAATTTCAGCTCACCAGGTTCAGATTTGTAGGAGTTAAGGGGGGACAGGGTCATTTTTTGCAATTTTTTGACACAATTTAATTTCTTTCCCATCCCTTTCGCAAATATGTTGGCCAATAGTGTTCGCTATATTTTTTCTGTAATCTGCACTTAAAACTGCTGAATTTCAGCTCACCAGGTTCAGATTTGTAGGAGTTAAGGGGGGACAGGGTCATTTTTTGCAATTTTTTTGAAAAATTTTAATTCCTTTCCCTTCTATTTCGCAAATATGTAGATCAATCGTGTTCCATATAATTTTCCCGTAATTTGCACGTAAAACTGAAGATCCTTACAGAATTTAAGCTCACCAGGATGAGATTTGAAGAAGTTAAAGGGGGAGACAGGGTCATTTTTTGCAATTTTTTGACACAATTTAATTTCTTTCCCATCCCTTTCGCAAATATGTTGGCCAATCGTGTTCGCTATATTTTTTCTGTAATCTGAACTTAAAACTGCTGAATTTCAGCTCACCAGGTTCAGATTTGTAGGAGTTAAGGGGGGACAGGGTCATTTTCTGCAATTTTTTCGAAAAAATTTAATTTCTTTCCCTTCTATTTCGCAAATATGTAGACCAATCGTGTTCCATATAATTTTCCCGTAATTTGCACGTAAAACTGAAGATCCTTACAGAATTTAAGCTCACCAGGATGAGATTTGAAGAAGTTAAAGGGGGAGACAGAGTCATTTTTTGCAATTTTTTGACACAATTTAATTTCTTTCCCATCCCTTTCGCAAATATGTTGGCCAATCGTGTTCGCTATATTTTTTCTGTAATCTGCACTTAAAACTGCTGAATTTCAGCTCACCTGGTTCAGATTTGTAGGAGTTAAGGGGGGACAGGGTCATTTTTTGCAATTTTTTGACACAATTTAATTTCTTTCCCATCCCTTTCGCAAATATGTTGGCCAATAGTGTTCGCTATATTTTTTCTGTATTCTGCACTTAAAACTGCTGAATTTCAGCTCACAAGGTTCAGATTTGTAGGAGTTAAGGGGGAGACAGGGTCATTTTTTGCAATTTTTTGACACAATTTAATTTCTTTCCCATCCCTTTCGCAAATATGTTGGCCAATAGTGTTCGCTATATTTTTTCTGTAATCTGCACTTAAAACTGCTGAATTTCAGCTCACCAGGTTCAGATTTGTAGGAGTTAAGGGGGGACAGGGTCATTTTTTGCAATTTTTTGACACAATTTAATTTCTTTCCCATCCCTTTCGCAAATATGTTGGCCAATAGTGTTCGCAATATTTTTTCTGTAATCTGCACTTAAAACTGAAGATACTTACCGAATTTCAGCTTACCAGGTTGAGATTTGTAGAAGTTAAGGGGGGAGACAGGGGCATTTTTTGCAATTTTTTGACACAATTTAATTTCTTTCCCATCCCTTTCGCAAATATGTTGGCCAATCGTGTTCGCAATATTTTTTCTGTAATCTGCACTTAAAACTGCTGAATTTCAGCCCACCCGGTTCAGATTTGTAGAAGTTAAGGGGGGGACAGGGTCATTTTTTGCAATTTTTTGACACAATTTAATTTCTTTCCCATCCCTTTCGCAAATATGTTGGCCAATAGTGTTCGCAATATTTTTTCTGTAATCTGCACTTAAAACTGCTGAATTTCAGCTCACCTGGGTCAGATTTGTAGGAGTTAAGGGGGGACAGGGTCATTTTTTGCAATTTTTTTGAAAAATTTTAATTTCTTTCCCTTCTATTTCGCAAATATGTAGACCAATCGTGTTCGCTATAATTTTCCCGTAATCTGCACGTAAAACTGAAGATACTTACCGAATTTCAGCTTACCAGGTTGAGATTTGTAGAAGTTAAGGGGGGAGACAGGGTCATTTTTTGCAATTTTTTAAAACAATTTAATTTAATTCCCATCCCTTTCGCAAATATGTTGGCCAATCGTGTTCTCTATATTTTTTCTGTAATCTGCACTTAAAACTGCTGAATTTCAGCTCACCAGGTTCAGATTTGTAGGAGTTAAGTGGGGGACAGGGTCATATTTGCAATTTTTTTGAAAAATTTTAATTCCTTTCCCTTCTATTTCGCAAATATGTAGATCAATCGTGTTCCATATAATTTTCCCGTAATCTGCACGTAAAACTGAAGATACTTACCGAATTTCAGATCACCAGGTTGAGATTTGTATAAGTTAAGGGGGAGACAGGGTCATTTTTTGCAATTTTTTGACACAATTTAATTTCTTTCCCATCCCTTTCGCAAATATGTTGGCCAATAGTGTTCGCAATATTTTTTCTGTAATCTGCACTTAAAACTGCTGAATTTCAGCTCACCTGGTTCAGATTTGTAGGAGTTAAGGGGGGACAGGGTCATTTTTTGCAATTTTTTTGAAAAATTTGAATTCCTTTCCCTTCTATTTCGCAAATATGTAGATCAATCGTGTTCCATATAATTTTCCCGTAATTTGCACGTAAAACTGAAGATCCTTACAGAATTTAAGCTCACCAGGATGAGATTTGAAGAAGTTAAAGGGGGAGACAGAGTCATTTTTTGCAATTTTTTGACACAATTTAATTTCTTTCCCATCCCTTTCGCAAATATGTTGGCCAATCGTGTTCGCTATATTTTTTCTGTAATCTGCACTTAAAACTGCTGAATTTCAGCTCACCAGGTTCAGATTTGTAGGAGTTAAGGGGGAGACAGGGTCATTTTTTGCAATTTTTTGACACAATTTAATTTCTTTCCCATCCCTTTCGCAAATATGTTGGCCAATAGTGTTCGCAATATTTTTTCTGTAATCTGCACTTAAAACTGCTGAATTTCAGCTCACCTGGGTCAGATTTGTAGGAGTTAAGGGGGGACAGGGTCATTTTTTGCAATTTTTTTGAAAAATTTTAATTTCTTTCCCTTCTATTTCGCAAATATGTAGACCAATCGTGTTCGCTATAATTTTCCCGTAATCTGCACGTAAAACTGAAGATACTTACCGAATTTCAGGTCACCAGGTTGAGATTTGTAGAAGTTAAAGGGGAGACAGGTTCATTTTTTGCAATTTTTTGACACAATTTAATTTCATTCCCATCCCTTTCGCAAATATGTTGGCCAATAGTGTTCGCTATATTTTTTCTGTATTCTGCACTTAAAACTGCTGAATTTCAGCTCACCAGGTTCAGATTTGTAGGAGTTAAGGGGGGACAGGGTCATTTTTTGCAATTTTTTGACACAATTTAATTTCTTTCCCATCCCTTTCGCAAATATGTTGGCCAATAGTGTTCGCTATATTTTTTCTGTAATCTGCACTTAAAACTGCTGAATTTCAGCTCACCAGGTTCAGATTTGTAGGAGTTAAGGGGGGACAGGGTCATTTTTTGCAATTTTTTTGAAAAATTTTAATTCCTTTCCCTTCTATTTCGCAAATATGTAGATCAATCGTGTTCCATATAATTTTCCCGTAATTTGCACGTAAAACTGAAGATCCTTACAGAATTTAAGCTCACCAGGATGAGATTTGAAGAAGTTAAAGGGGGAGACAGGGTCATTTTTTGCAATTTTTGGACACAATTTAATTTCTTTCCCATCCCTTTCGCAAATATGTTGGCCAATCGTGTTCGCTATATTTTTTCTGTAATCTGAACTTAAAACTGCTGAATTTCAGCTCACCAGGTTCAGATTTGTAGGAGTTAAGGGGGGACAGGGTCATTTTCTGCAATTTTTTCGAAAAAATTTAATTTCTTTCCCTTCTATTTCGCAAATATGTAGACCAATTGTGTTCGCTATAATTTTCCCGTAATCTGCACGTAAAACTGAAGATACTTACCGAATTTCAGATCACCAGGTTGAGATTTGTAGAAGTTAAGGGGGAGACAGGGTCATTTTTTGCAATTTTTTGACACAATTTAATTTCTTTCCCATCCCTTTCGCAAATATGTTGGCCAATCGTGTTCGCTATATTTTGTCTGTAATCTGCACTTAAAACTGCTGAATTTCAGCTCACCAGGTTCAGATTCGTAGGAGTTAAGGGGGGACAGGGTCATTTTTTGAAATTTTTCGAAAAAATTTAATTTCTTTCCCTTCTATTTCGCAAATTTGTAGACCAATCGTGTTCGCTATAATTTTCCCGTAATCTGCACGTAAAACTGAAGATACTTACCGAATTTCAGCTCACCAGGTTGAGATTTGTAGAAGTTAAGGGGGGAGACAGGGTCATTTTTTGCAATTTTTTAAAACAATTTAATTTAATTCCCATCCCTTTCGCAAATATGTTGGCCAATCGTGTTCGCTATATTTTTTCTGTAATCTGCACTTAAAACTGCTGAATTTCAGCTCACCAGGTTCAGATTTGTAGGAGTTAAGGGGGAGACAGGGTCATTTTTTGCAATTTTTTGACACAATTTAATTTCTTTCCCATCCCTTTCGCAAATATGTTGGCCAATAGTGTTCGCAATATTTTTTCTGTAATCTGCACTTAAAACTGCTGAATTTCAGCTCACCTGGGTCAGATTTGTAGGAGTTAAGGGGGGACAGGGTCATTTTTTGCAATTTTTTTGAAAAATTTTAATTTCTTTCCCTTCTATTTCGCAAAAATGTAGACCAATCGTGTTCGCTATAATTTTCCCGTAATCTGCACGTAAAACTGAAGATACTTACTGAATTTCAGCTTACCAGGTTGAGATTTGTAGAAGTTAAGGGGGGAGACAGGGTCATTTTTTGCAATTTTTTAAAACAATTTAATTTAATTCCCATCCCTTTCGCAAATATGTTGGCCAATCGTGTTCGCTATATTTTTTCTGTAATCTGCACTTAAAACTGCTGAATTTCAGCTCACCAGGTTCAGATTCGTAGGAGTTAAGGGGGGACAGGGTCATTTTTTGAAATTTTTCGAAAAAATTTAATTTCTTTCTCTTCTATTTCGCAAATATGTAGACCAATCGTGTTCGCTATAATTTTCCCGTAATCTGAACGTAAAACTGAAGATACTTACCGAATTTCAGCTCACCAGGTTGAGATTTGTAGAAGTTAAGGGGGGAGACAGGGTCATTTTTTGCAATTTTTTAAAACAATTTAATTTAATTCCCATCCCTTTCGCAAATATGTTGGCCAATCGTGTTCGCTATATTTTTTCTGTAATCTGCACTTAAAACTGCTGAATTTCAGCTCACCAGGTTCAGATTTGTAGGAGTTAAGGGGGAGACAGGGTCATTTTTTGCAATTTTTTGACACAATTTAATTTCTTTCCCATCCCTTTCGCAAATATGTTGGCCAATAGTGTTCGCAATATTTTTTCTGTAATCTGCACTTAAAACTGCTGAATTTCAGCTCACCTGGGTCAGATTTGTAGGAGTTAAGGGGGGACAGGGTCATTTTTTGCAATTTTTTTGAAAAATTTTAATTTCTTTCCCTTCTATTTCGCAAATATGTAGACCAATCGTGTTCGCTATAATTTTCCCGTAATCTGCACGTAAAACTGAAGATACTTACCGAATTTCAGGTCACCAGGTTGAGATTTGTAGAAGTTAAGGGGGGAGACAGGGTCATTTTTTGCAATTTTTTGACACAATTTAATTTCTTTCCCATCCCTTTCGCAAATATGTTGGCCAATAGTGTTCGCTATATTTTTTCTGTAATCTGCACTTAAAACTGCTGAATTTCAGCTCATTAGGTTCAGATTTGTAGGAGTTAAGGGGGGACAGGGTCGTTTTTTGCAATTTTTTCGAAAAAATTTAATTTCTTTCCCTTCTATTTCGCAAATATGTATGCCAATCGTGTTCGCTATATTTTTCCTGTAATCTGCACCTAAAACTGAAGATCCCTGCTGAATTTCATCACACCAGGTTCAGATGTGTAGAAGTTAAGGGGGGGGACAGGGTCATTTTTAGCAATTTTTTCAAAAAAATTTACTTTCTTTCCCTTCTATTTCGCAAATATGTAGATCAATCGTGTGCGCTATAATTTTCCCGTAATCTGCACGTAAAACTGAAGATACTTTCCGAATTTCAGCTCACCAGGTTGAGATTTGTAGATGTTAAGGGGGAGACAGTGTCATTTTTTGCAATTTTTTGACACAATTTAATTTCTTTCCCATCTCTTTCGCAAATATGTTAGCCAATCGGGTTTGCTATATTTTTCCTGTAATCCGCACTTAAAACTGAAGATCCCTACACGGAGAGAAATATGTTGGGAATATTGCATGGAGTAAAGGTTAAGAATATAGCATAAACACTTACTAGCGAAAAGTATAGGTGGCCGTCTAAATATTAGGCGGACTCGACTGATATTCAGGCGGACCTCTTATAGTTTTCGCTAGTAAGTGTTTATGCTATATTCCTAACCTCTACTCCATGCAATATTCCCAACAGATTTTTCTCTGTGTACCGAATTTCAGCTCACAAGGTTGAGAATTGTAGAAGTTAAGGGGGGGGACAGCCCATTTTGCGTGGCTGGGACGAACACACGAGTGATTTCATAAGGGTTCCGTCAATACACCTACGGTGTACGGAAGCCTAAAAAGTTAATAAATAATGACAAATATTAAAAGAAATTAAATGATTTTTCATTTTTAAATTTTAGGTTGCAAATGAAAATAATTAAAGTTAAATCAGCATACAATTTTTTAGATAATAATAATAATATCTAAACACTCAACGGTATCAATTTGTGCGTCAGAACAAGACTCTCCTGGTGTAAGAAAGGTTAAAAGAACGCGAAATCAACAGATAAAATAATCACTTTATAAATTTATATATTTTAAGTACTATTCAGTAGAAATTTTTTACCTGATGGCATACTTAAATCCAAAGGGATATCCATTTTCTACCATTTGTTCTTTTTTGCTTTTCTAACACGATTATTTCAATCACATGTGTATATATCATTTTAAAATACAAAAACAAAAGAAAGATAGAACACTTTTATTTGAAAGATAAAAATTGTTATTATTTCCAATAACTGTTTTTTATAAATATCCCAATTAATATAACTATTTTAGGTGTTACCATCTAATACAAAATATTTTACTCTATAATTTGAGCAAAAAACTGAAAAATTGAAAATTTTGAGATAGAATGGTATAAACCGTCACTTTAAGATAAAACTGTATAGAACGTTACTGTAAGATAGGACTGTATTAACATTCACCGTAAGATAGGATTGTAATACATGGAGGTATCGACTTTAACCAATATCAAAATAATGTTGAAACTCCTCCTTTATAAAGAAAACTATTTTTTTATTTGTTGGTCAAGTTACACAAAATGGAAAAAAATTTATTTAAAAAAAGACATATACATAGTTTCAACCTCCCAAAAGAAAAAATGGATATTTTAGACCAATAAAAAAATATACAAACTTCTCCTAAATTTAAAATCAATTTTTCTATTTCTTGGTAGATTTAAACAAAATCGAGAAAAAAATTAAATTTAAAAAATAAAACATATAATTCCAACCCCGAAAAGAAATAATGTATGCTTTAGACCAACAGAAATAAAGTTAAAACTCCTCCTTCAATAAGAAAGCTATTTTTTAATTGTTGGTAGAGTTAAACAAAATGGAGAAAAAAATTTGTATTTAATAAAAAACACATATGAGGCATTTTACGTGTAATGTCCTAAGTTGAAATTTCAACTTCTTGAAAAAAATTGAAACTCGGGGAATTTGTTGTTCTATCAAGTAGAAATGTGCCCCAAAAAATATTTTTGACTTTTTCGAAAATTTGAAGGGGGTAGAGGGGGGCCAATTTGACCAATTTTGCTAACACCGGCTACTTTGTGAATTTTTTCTGAACGTACTTTTAATGGGAAAAATTTTTCAGAATATGTTTCGTAAAGCTTTTTTCGTCCTCTTTTCAATGGTGAATTTTATTTTTTAATATTTTAAAAATTTATCCCAATTTTTGATAATTAATATTTAAAATTCAATTTCCCAAAAAAGGGTCCGTTTTATTTGAAAATAAATTATTGCAAACGAAAGCTGAGGTTTTTTCCTATGCGCATGTAAATTTTCAGAATGACCTTTTTCTTTGTTTTTGAGTTATTAAATTTCAAAGAATAAATTGATGCGCGCAGCGTCGCGGTGGCACTGAGCCGCGTGGTACCCAGCGTGATGCGAGGTGCCCGCGACGCTGCGCGCAGCAATTTATTCTTTGAAATTCAATAACTCAAAAACAAAGAAAAAGGGCATTCTGAAAATTTACATGCGCATAGGAAAAAACCTCAGCTTTCGTTTGCAATAATTTATTTTCAAATAAAACGGATCCTTTTTTGGGAAATTGAATTTTAAATATTAATTATCAAAAATTGGGATAAATTTTTAAAATATTAAAAAATAAAATTCACCATTGAAAAGAGGACGAAAAAAGCTTTACGAAACATATTCTGAAAAATTTTTCCCATTAAAAGTACGTTCAGAAAAAATTCACAAAGTAGCCGGTGTTAGCAAAATTGGTCAAATTGGCCCCCCTCTACCCCCTTCAAATTTTCGAAAAAGTCAAAAATATTTTTTGGGGCACATTTCTACTTGATAGAACAACAAATTCCCCGAGTTTCAATTTTTTTCAAGAAGTTGAAATTTCAACTTAGGACATTACACGTAAAATGCCTCATATCTCCAACCTCCAAATGAAAAAAATAGTGACGTATAAGTCATCCATTTTTGCTTTTATATGTTTTATTTTTTAAATATAAATTTTTTCCATTTTGTTTAACTTGACCAACAAATAAAAAAATAGCTTTCTTAATGAAGGAGGAGTTTAAACTTTACTTTTATTGGTCTAAAACATCCATTATTTCTTTTGGGGGTTGAAATTATATGTTTTATTTTTCAAATTTATTTTTTTTTCATTTTGTGTATTTTAACCAACCAATAAAAAAAGCTTTCATTATGAAGGAGCATGTAATATAAAGCATTGGACAAATGTCACCATCGCCATCTGTCGCGCAAAATGCGTGGCGACATATCAACAGTTTATTCCAATATTGATCTTAGACACACATACATATCCTACACCAAAACTGACATTTCCTACGTTAAACATTAATTTCTCATTAATTTAACGTTAATTTATCCTAAAAAATATATCAATTTCATCCTGATTGTTCCTTTTTAATTTCTAATAATTTTTTTCATCAAATTCTGTCTATTAACAGATTTATAAAGCCGTTCACCAAATGTTTTTCAAATGTATCCCAAATGTATACCCACGTGGGGAGACATTTGGTAAATCACTTTTGCCAGGGGTGTGGCACTTTTCCTTTCATTTGGAAAAGAGAATTAGTTATACCAGTGTACAAAGACGAAAACATAAATGACGTCACTAAATATCGACCAATTGTTTTATTAACGCCCACAGAACCAAAATTTTTACTTAAACTTTACCACACGATTTGAAGAATTTTTGGATAATAAGTGTTACGAGTAAAAAGGTAGAGGGGGTTTCGGAGGTCGCTCTTCAAGATTTTGGGGTCAAAATAGCGATTCGATCAACACAAAATACAAAATAGCGTATTTTTTGAAAAAACATCCAAAAAATCAGTGCAATTTTTAAAAAATATTTATATTTAGGACTAAAAAGTTTTTAAAACCTTTTTAAAGTATACTATTGGTGGGCAAAATAGTTTTACGTTCAAAATATAAAATAGAGAAACTTTGATTTCAAGATGTCGGAATCGAAATTTAGAAAAAGTGAATGCATTTTAGAAAAAAAATATCAATTTTACTTCAATGTTCAAATTTTATGCAAATTCGATTTAAAATGTATACTCGGGGGGTTTTCAGGGTCGTTGATGACGAATCTAATGATAGTTTTTCAAATTTTAAAATAGCAGATTTAATATGGCGGATATTTTTTTGTAATTTTTTTGGATTCCCTTAAACCTTGTCAATTCAAAGACACTTTGCCAGAAGATTTTCTAATGTTTCAGCGGTTAAGTACATACAAAACAGGCATTGGTTTATAGTTAATTCAAGAAAACTTTTAACTGTTTTACGGTACTCAAACGCAACCACACCTTTGAGCGTAATGCATTATGAAAGAGTTTAAAATTAATCGAACAATTTAAATTTCCTGTTTTCGAATACATAATATGTAGCCGAATTCAAAAATTTAAATCGTTTTGGATTGAATTTTAATTTTTCTAATTTCATTTTAAATTTTTGAATTCGGCTACATATTATTTTAGCATTTTAGTATATTAGTATAAAGCCCATGAATCAGTACTCAGCAACATATAAAAACCCTAAAGGAAATTTTCGAACAAATTTGATAAATTTTTAATAAAATCAACAGCCGTATTGGATCCACCATTTAAAATTTTAAAAAACTAAGGTCATATTTGAAATCAGCGACCTAAAAAACCCCTATTGGACAGGTTTTGAACGAATTAAATGAATTCTCGAAAAATTGTCCGCCATATCGGATACACCATTTTTAATTTTTAAAAACTAAGGCCATAAATGTGGCGACTTTCTCGAGAATTGAATTTTAATTTATTTACGTGGGAACGACTCGGGAAGGAAGCTCACAATAAAAGGAAACTTTCATCAGTGGACCAACGTTGAATTGCAAAAATCCCTTGAATCTGCTGCAGGCAAGCGAACGAGCTGATGCGGGAAAAGATATGGATTGGCCAGACTTACCAAGTCGAGGTTAATTCCAATTAATAAATCCCAGTTACGGCGTCACAAGAAACTTTATTAATAACAACGTAGATAATCTGATATAATGACTGTATTATTAACGCGTGAAACACGAGGTATAATTGTCGTCGGTATATAGAAATTTCGTGTCGCAGCACGAGGTTTAGTCGGCGACTCCCGAATTCTTTCTGCGGTTTTGTGCGTATCAAGACAACACGTGCGTTTGTCGTCTGCTTTATTAGACGCCGGAAACGTCGTCATTTTGATGCGCGCTAATATTTGAATCTTATGGTGAAACTGGGGGAAAGGGCAACTCATCCGGAGTAAAGAAATTGATTATTAAATCGGATTGTTACAATTCCCCCTTCTGAATTGCCGTTACCCTCAGTTCACCTGAGTCTGCTCAATCGCTGAAGCGGAATGAGTTCGCCAGCATCTGCTCGTTAAGTTATCGAGTTTTTATTATACAGTAAAAATAAAGATATTTTTGATAGGAAGTTAGAAAAGTAAGTTAATAAAAATAGATAAAGAATGAAACTTAGATTTTTGGATTTTTGCAATCGCTTTCTGTGATAGTGGTTGTTACACTATGAATTGGTTTGTTCACACTCATTCATTACGTTCTATAAGTTACAAATGACGATTCGTGCGTCGTTTACTAAATAATAAAGGAATATTTTTCACACTAAGAAAATTAAACGAATAGAAAATTTTTTTTTGTATATGTCTAACAAAAGTAAACTAATAGAAAGTGGGAAATTATAAATGTAATTAAAGTAGGAATTTATAAATGTAGTTAAAGTGATTAACGAAAATTTACGCGTTGGTTTGTAACGCGTATTCTAGTTCTGTTGTCGTAAGTGTTGAGATTACGAGGCTGCCGGTTGGTTGTCGTCCTTCTTTGTTGATTCCAGGGGTTGGCTTTTGCATGGTTTATTTTTCTTTTTAGTGTCTTTGGGAGTGTCGACTTTCAACTCTTTAGCTGTAGGAAGGGCGGTGGTCAAGGTGGAGTTGTTAGACACAGTGTCTTCCGATGAGCTGTCAGATCTAAAAAACGCAGCGCGCAGCAATTTATTCTTTGAAATTTAATAACTCAAGAACAAAAAAAGGGCATTCTGAAAATTTACATACGCATAGGAAAAAACCTCAGCTTTCGTTTGCAATAATTTATTTTTAAATAAAACGGACCCTTTTTTGGGAAATTGAAATTTTAATATTAATTATCAAAAATTGGGATAAATTTTTAAAATATTAAAAAATAAAATTCACCATTGAAAAGAGGACGAAAAAACCTTTCCGAAACATATTCTGAAAAATTTTTCCCATTAAAAGTACGTTCAGAAAAAATTCACAAAGTAGCCGGTGTTAGCAAAATTGGTTAAATTGGCCCCCCTCTACTCCCTTCAAATTTTCGAAAAAGTCAAAAATATTTTTTGGGGCACATTTCTACTTGATAGAACAACAAATTTCTCGAGTTTCAATTTTTTTCAAGAAGTTGAAATTTCAACTTTGGACATTACACGTAAAATGCCTCAAATATGAATGTCGCCAAGGCAAAAGATAATTTTAAAAAAAGTTCTCATACAAAATACAAAAAATTGAACAAATCCTATGTTAAACTACATGTAATCTGTAACCCTTCGGTGGCACGGGTTAATATTGATCGATTGGATTTTTCTTGTGCATAACTCATGTTTTTTACATTCTAAAGCAAATTTTGCATGGCGACCTAAGAAATTGCAACTTTACATTATTGCAACTTACATTTTTTAATATACATTGAAATGCAGGTTATTTAAAAAAGAATTAATGTTTAAAAATGGTTTTACTTTAGACTTTTCTGTTTTGTCCGTATAAAACTTAGAAATTTTTTCTAACATCTCACTATAAGTGATTAACTAAATGTGTATTTTCATGAGACTAGTAGTTATTTATTTTTTTAGTATAACTGGGCAGTTTTTGTGTCTGCAGGTTCTTATTTTGGTAGTATAATGATTTTCTGGCCAGATATTTGGAAAAATATAGATTATTTCTTTTTCTAGGTTTTGCTATGAGGAATCTTAAATAATTCTTTGAATTAGTCACTGGACGCACTGTTCGCAAAGAATTTCTTAATATGATTCTATTAAGATTTTCTGGTCGGTGACTTGACAGAAGTACCGTTCAGAAAAGGAAATTTCTTTTGAAACTGGGCAGTCACTTACAATTAGTCAGGACTTGCCAAATATTGTCATGTTAAGTAAAATTCGCTTGCGACTCGACTCAAAAGTTCTAAATTAAGATAATTCTTATATATATATGGGTGATTCTCCATGAAACCGACAATTTGGTTATTGTTATTTTTATTATTTTTTTCAATGGAAATAAAAATCATAATGTAAATTTTAAGTATGATAGTCAAGAATGAAATATCTGTTACGGGCCGAACAAATTGTTTGTAATGTTTGTATTTTTTAAACAAAGTAACTGTTCACGCATCCATGTAGCATAATTAGTTGCCATAGTTTTGTTATGTTAACAAAATTGATAGTTGAACTGATAGAAATTGTTTTTTGTTTAATTCAGGATTTAAAAATCTACTTCAGGAAATTTATACAGTAATTTATGGTAATTTATACAAATTTATACAGTCATTTATAAAAATTGTGAGGTAATTCATAATATTATTACAAAACATAATTCAAGATTAGAAAGACAAATGCAGGAAATTTATAGTAATTTATAAATTTTTGAGGTACCTAAATAAATTTTTTTGAGTAAATTAAAGAAAATTTTAAAAACTATTTTTTAAAATTTATGGAAATTTATGTTATAATTTATGGAAATATTTGTTGTAATTTTATAAATTATTTTAAATCATTTATCGTAATTTATTAACATAATTTAAATGAAAATAAATTCTTGTCAACTTTCAGAAATTAGTACGTTAATTTATGAAAATTTATAAAGTAATTAATGTCACAACTTACTAAAATTATAGTTTAAACAAGGTAACTTTCATTTGTTTAATTTTATTTGGAAAAAATTACAAAAATTGTTGTAATTATACACTTGTTTAAACCACAAGTTCAATGAAAGACAAAAAAGGCTTCACCATGACGCAAAAGAAATACTGTTTTTTAAAATAAATTATTAGCAATTTTCAATCGGTTTCATATTCCTAACTTTTATATTCACTGAAATAATACGACTATACATTATTTGCCAAAAAAAATTTTTTTTTATTTATTATGAAAAATGTCATGGCTTCACCATGACGATTCTGTGATTTCCTGCACGGAGAGACTTTTAGTTACAAAAATTACTTTATTGTATTTAGTAGTGTTATTTTATTATAATAAGTAGTGTTATTTTTTTATCTACTATTGTAATTTTTAGGGAACAGAAGTTAGTATGAAAGTTTAGAAAGAATATCATTTGATGTTAAGACAAATGCAAATACGAGAATATGGAACATATTTATAATACATTCTGATATTTTTATTTGTAAACCCACTATTTTGAAAACTATTAAATGTAAAAAAATTTTAGATACTGTATTATTTTTAATATTAACACTCTCTGAAATGGTAAGCAGTTTGAATTTTTACTAAATTTTATTAGAATATTTTCACGAAGGTTTCCGAACAGTTCCGTCCACAACCAAAGACAGTTAATGTTAGGCGAACACTCAGCAAACAACCGAGCGTCATCATCGTCTTGAAAGTATTTTGTTAAAAACGTTTCAAAAGTTATTAGTGATTAAACAATTCAATTGTGTGATAATATTATGATAAATTATATGATAATTTATATACATATGTATTATATAAGTATACACGTGCCTAGTAACGCATTTTGTATACCCCTACATATATATATATATATATATATATATATATATATATGGGGCAAAATTCCTCAATTGTCCTAACTTAAAATTGAAAGTCTTCAAATCGGGTTGATTTTTGCACAAACTTTAGTACTATAGGGGAGTACTTTATCCACAAAATATTAAAATATTTTATTAAAAATTGTAGAGGGGGGAGGGGGTTAAAGTTTTTGGTAACGTGTTAACAGTGGATTCTTATAGCTAATGTAGCTAAAAAACAGTAGAGTGGACAAAATTTTGCCCTATATGTTTTCGAAAGGTTTTTTCCTCCTCTTTCGAATGGTGTAAAAAAAAAATTTTTTTATTAACAATTTAAGTTAATTTTTTCAAAATTAAAAATATTTTTGACTTTTTTTTGAAAATCGGCATTTTTTTTTCTTTTTTTTTTGCCTCAAAATAAAGCTTATTATATGTACTTTCCATACCCCTTTGGTAAAAAATGACGTTTTTTTTTGTTTTCGAATTATTAATTAATTAATTAATAAAAATTTGTTAAAAATTATTAAAAAATGAAATACTTTTTAAGCAAATAAACTTTTTTTAATTATGAGCTTATCATCGTAAAGCTGCTTAAATTCCGCATCCAACGAGTATAAATACATCTAGTTTTATAAATAATTGTTTAATAAACAAATAATTGAAAATTTATTTATTAATTTTTTGAAAAAAAACAATTTCTTTCTTCATTTTTGCTTTAAAATACAGATCAATATGTGTACATTCAATACCGGTTTAGGAAAAAATGACGCTTGATTAGTTTTCAAATAATTAATCATTTAATTAGTTAATTAACTCATTAATAGTAGTAAAAAATTACTAAAAAATTAAATATTTTTCAAGAAAATAAACTTTTCTTAATTACGAGTTTGTCATCGGAAAGCTTACCAAATTCTGCATCCAACAATCATAAACTCAACTGTTTTTTATAAATAATTATTAATTAAATAAATAATTTATTATTTTAATATTATTTTTAATAATATTTTTAATAATATTTTATAATAATATTTTAATTATATTTTATTATATTTTATTTTTTTAATTATATTTTATAATAATATTTATAATAATATTTTAATTTTAATAATATTTTTATATTATTTTATTAATTTTTTGAAAAAGGGATATTTTTTTATTTTTCCTTTAAAATAAGGCTTAATATATTTACTTTCGATACCCGATTAGGAAAAGTTACAATATTTTTTGTTTTCGTATTATTTATTAATTAATTAATAAAAATTAGTAAAAAAAATTAATATTTAAAAAAAACTTTACTTAATTTTGAGCTTTCCAACGTAAAGCTTAACAACTACTTTCTGCATTTCACAGGGTTGAGACTGTCATTGTAATTATTCAATGCCTGCATTATAGTAATTAAGAAAAGTTTATTTTCTTAAAAAATATTTAATTTTTTAGTAATTTTTTACTACTATTAATGAGTTAATTAACTAATTAAATGATTAATTATTTGAAAACTAATCAAGCGTCATTTTTTCCTAAACCGGTATTGAATGTACACATATTGATCTGTATTTTAAAGCAAAAATGAAGAAAGAAATTGTTTTTTTTCAAAAAATTAATAAATAAATTTTCAATTATTTGTTTATTAAACAATTATTTATAAAAATAGATGTATTTATACTCGTTGGATGCGGAATTTAAGCAGCTTTACGATGATAAGCTCATAATTAAAAAAAGTTTATTTGCTTAAAAAGTATTTCATTTTTTAATAATTTTTAACAAATTTTTATTAATTAATTAATTAATAATTCGAAAACAAAAAAAAACGGCATTTTTTACCAAAGGGGTATGGAAAGTACATATAATAAGCTTTATTTTGAGGCAAAAAAAAAGAAAAAAAAAATGCCGATTTTCAAAAAAAAGTCAAAAATATTTTTAATTTTGAAAAAATTAACTTAAATTGTTAATAAAAAAATTTTTTTTTACACCATTCGAAAGAGGAGGAAAAAACCTTTCGAAAACATATAGGGCAAAATTTTGTCCACTCTACTGTTTTTTAGCTACATTAGCTATAAGAATCCACTGTTAACACGTTACCAAAAACTTTAACCCCCTCCCCCCTCTACAATTTTTAATAAAATATTTTAATATTTTGTGGATAAAGTACTCCCCTATAGTACTAAAGTTTGTGCAAAAATCAACCCGATTTGAAGACTTTCAATTTTAAGTTAGGACAATTGAGGAATTTTGCCCCATATATATGTAGCGTCACCTAATCTTCACTTTTAGTATAAAGCTTTAGAAAAGATTCAAAAAACTTTAAGACTTATTCCCGTGTGGAAATTGAATTGGCGCTAGCCATGCTATGTCCGGGGAGCCCAACTACAAGCTAGCCCCTGACCAGAAATCTATCTTTGTCAGGGCTAACTCGGGCTATTTCCACACGGGTTACCAAAAGTGACGTTGACTATGTCTTTTCATAATCTTTATTAGAATTCTTCTAACTTGTACTTGTACTTGTACTAAAGAATACCGAAATCCTAATTTTATTTTTATGAAATATTTCAATTTTTTAAAAAGGCTTCACCATGACGCACAAAACTGGGGACAAGAAATAACATTAGAAAAAAAATTAAAAAATAATTTTTTTTACAACCAATTAAATTTTTTCAATTTTACACACTTAGACATTAAAAAATGTTATCAATCATTATTTTTATTTGAGAATTTGACTAAAAATATTTATTTTTGTTTTGTAACTGACCCTTGGGACAGGCTTCACCATGACGATTTGGCTCTTAAATTTGCATTTAAAAAAAAACATTTAATCTCAGAAACTAAAGTGGCTATAGGTTTCTGTTTGTAATCACCAGAGTTACTTTTTTACGTTGGATTCATTATTATATGGGTGAATTTTCTGGAAGTGACATTTTTTATGTCTCGATTAATTTTACGAAATCTACTCTTTAATAATTATAATCAATTTCAATAGTGAAAATTTAGCACTTATTTATCATTTTTAAAAGAAAATTAAATAATTTTATTCAACTTAATTTACGTAATAACTAAATTACTTTCATCTCCGAAGCCTTTTCAACATGTCTCCAATAGGACTTCTGCAATAAAATTAAATTTTCATGGTTTTTTTCAAATTCTCAGAAATTTTTTAAAAATATTGTCAGAAAGTACAATGTTTTTTCTATCATTATGTGCATTTTAAAAATTTGTAGACCTCACTTTTATTTTTGATAAAAATGTTTTAACTTTTTCTTCAATTTTAGGTTACAATTACTTTAGGCGAGGCCGGGGCTATAACCGGACAAGTCAAATATTTCCGAAAATGTGAAGAATTTCAAATCATGTAAATAACCTATGAACGCGCAATTTCGTGATGTATATGTTGCATGAGGTTTTAGGGACGTGTCATTTTTCTTGTAATAATAGTTGCCGTTAATATATGAAAATGTCATTTTTTGAGGTAAAAGTAAAAAAAAATTTTCTCATTTTTTTGGGTTTTTATCGTTAAAATTAAAGTGCAAATATCATATTGCAATTTTTCTTTTAGCTCAAGATGTACTGAGTTTAGTAGAAAGAAAGTTTAATGGAAAACGTTAAGAAGAAAAAATATATTGCAGGTTAATTATAAGATGACGGTGTGGGGCTGAATCGGACATCGTGGTAAAAAACAACTAAATCTTTGAATACTTTAATTTATTTTATACTAATTAACTATTTTATATTATATTCTTTGCATAGAACCATTTTATAAATAAATAAATAAATAATTTATATTAAAACTCGAATTCGCAAGCGAGTTGCTACAAACAGACAAGTCTGAAAACTGTAATTCATTTTAAAGTATATTAATTACCGATTTTACAGTTTATATTACATTCTTTGTATAGAAGTATCTACAAATAAATAAAAGAAGAATTGATTTGACTTTTCTACAAAAAACCGAAAATTTGTGTCTCATTCTTTAATTAATTAGCCGTGTCCGATATAGCCCCATGGGGTGTCCGGTTTAGCCCCACCAATTTTCGTATTTTCGTTTTCGATGTAGTCACCTTCGAAGCAATATATCTCCAAAGCTACTGTAGTTTTTTAAAACCGAACAAGTGCGATTTATAGGTGAAGGTACAAGCTTCAAAACGGTATATTACTCTTTTGAAAAAAATATGTTTTTGTATGAGTTTTCTGGTCAAAGACCAAATCCGTCCGGTTTAGCCCCGGTCTCCCCTACAATGATTACTGACATTTTATACTTTAAAAATATCTTAAACAAAATTTTAATGCACATTAAAATAAAGCTGAGAATCAGACTTAAATTTTCCTATATTTTATCTACAAAAAGAAGAAAAATTATTGCTGTTATAAATAATCGAACTTTACATTTTTCTCCGAGTGAAAATTAATTTCATCTCCGAAGCCTTCTTTTTTAATAAGTAACTGAATGTAGAAGTAAATTTAACAGAATATTTCGATGGTAATATAAAATGAGGGTGTATGATTTGTATGGTTTACTAAAAAACATATTTTAATTGCGCTCTAATGTATACAAATATAAAAGAAAATTTATTTTTTATCTCCAAAGCTTTTCATTTCCGAAGCCTTTCCCTTGAAATATGCTAGTTTTTCTTTTGTTTTTAGTATTTACCTGCATTGCTTTGAAAAAATTAACCCAAATTACCATTAAATTAAATACTTTAAATACATTTAAATTTTCATCTAATTGAATATATTTGGTATTAAAATATACAAATTATTAATTTTTAAGCAGTGTAATTTTATTTTCGATTTCGTGAACACGATATTAGCGTGAATTTTTAATAGAAAAGCTCGCCAATTAAATAAAATTTATTTAATGGATCAACAATAATATTTTTCAAATGGAAAAAACTTAAATATTTTTAAGAATTAATTTTGCGCAACCTAAAAATCTTACTTTTGAGTATGAAATTAAGTAGGTTTAATAGAAAAAACCATATGATTGAAGAAAAAAATTAATTGAAAAACTGAAATTTAACCCATTAGTCCCAAATGTCCGTTTTTTTAAGTACAAGTTCGAACTTCCCGTTCAACGAGTTCCGGTTTTAAAAAAAATCGGGACCAAGGTTTTCTTATGGATTTAAGTGTCCTCTTTCAGAATCTGGAAAAAAATTTCAATTTCGACTTAATGATAAAAAGTTATAAGTGTTTAAACAAAAAAAAACTCGTTTTTTTAGTGTTTTTTTTCATTAAATGCAGATTATTTAATTGAAATCGGCTTGGGAAAAATCTGGAACATCAAAATATCGCGTCCAAAATGTTAGGACTATCAAATAGACATACTGCTAAAAACAATTTTTTAAAATTTCAAAATGGCGCCTCAATAATGGCCGCCAAAATATGCAAATTTGGAAAAATAATTTTAAAAAATTTTAACTCTACATTTTTTTACTTTTATGCTTAATTTAAATAAAATAATGCTGCTTCAATAAAAAATATTGTTATTTGATGTTATTTAACAATATTATAAATAATTATTATAAACAATTTGAATACTATGAGCCAAAGTGGATGTAAAAAATTTATTTTCATCAATTCTCTTTTTTGGGGCAGGGAACAATGGATATTGAAAGTAAACAATTTAATTCAAAATTATTTTGCAATGTTTAAGAATGTTATAAACAATTTTTATAAACAATTTTGCAAAAAATGAAATAGAATGGTAGAAATTTTATTTTTTTAATTTTATTGTGCTCTCTGGTTATCAAAATGTTGCATAAGGGTTAAACTTTCATTTAACATTATTTAGCAATATTTAAAAATGTTATAAACAATTTTTATAAACAATTTTCATAGAAAAAGAAGTTTAGAGTGAAAAGAAATATTTTTTTTTCACTATTCACTTGGTTTGTTATTAGAATAGATATTTAAAAGACAAATCTTTGTCTGTAATTATTTAAATTTTTTTACAATGTTATAAACAATTTTTAGAAAAAAATTTATAAAAAAAGATGTTCAGAGTGAACAAAAATATTCTTTTCTTCACTACTAACTTTTCTTTGTCATGAAAAGTGGAATCTAAAGTATCTATTGTTTATAAAAAATTTGTAAATAATGTATAAAAATGTGGTAAACAATTCTTCTAAACAATTTGCTAAAAATGAAGTACCATCATAGAAAAAAAGCATTTTTTTATTATATAATACCTTCTTGTAATCAAATTCTTTGTTATAGATATAATATTTCATTTAACATTATTCAGCAATTTTTAACAATGTTATAAACAATTTTTATAAACAATTTAAAATTTTTTTATAAATTTTGAATAAACGGTTGAATCATCAGTTTTCATTTTCATGTTAGAATAAGTTAGTAGTAAAGAAAAGATTTGTTTCTTCTCTGAACATCTTTTTTTATAAAAATTGTTTATAACATTCTAAAAATTTTTTAAATAATTACAGACAAAGATTTGTCTTTTAAATATCTATTCTAATGACAAACAAACAAATATAGAAAATCAAAATTTTTTTTCTACCCTAAACTGATTTTTCTATGACAATTGTTTATAAAAATTTCTGAATAATGTTAAATGAAAGAATATATCTATAACAAAGAATTTGATTACAAGAAGGTATTATATAATAAAAAAATGCTTTTTTTCTATGATGGTACTTCATTTTTAGCAAATTGTTTATAAGAATTGTTTACAACATTTTTATACATTGTTTACAAATTTTTTATAAACAATAGATACTTTAGTTTCCACTTTTAATGACAAAAGAAAGTTAGTAGTGAAGAAAAGAATATTTTTGTCCACTCTGAACATCTTTTTTTATAAAAATTTTTTTTAAAAATTGTTTATAACATTGTAAAAAAATTTAAATAATTACAGACAAAGATTTGTCTTCTAAATTTCTATTCTGAAGACAAACCAAGTGAATAGTAAAAAAAAATATTTCTTTTCACTCTAAACTTCTTTTTCTAGGAAAATTGTTTATAAAAATTGTTTATAACATTTTTAAATATTGCTAAATAATGTTAAATGGAAGTTTAATCCTAATGCAACATTTTGATAACCAGAGAGCATAATAAAATTAAAAAAAATAAAATTTCTACTATTCTATTCCATTTTTTGCAAAATTGTTTATAAAACAAACAATATCCTCTACCCTCAAAATTTAAGTCAATTTTGAGGGCAGTTTTGACCTACGGGTTTATTTACTCTAACTTATTACTATCTATTCGTATTAAGAAAATATGATTTGAAAATAAAAATTAAATTAAATGTAAGAAATAGTAAGGGGTTGGCGCGCAGGGGTGCGAAGCCCCCCTAGTATATATATAGGTATATAAAATACATTTTTTTTTAAAGAATGCAAGTTTTCCATTCATTTACGAAAAAAATAATTTTCATAATACATAAGTAGAAAGAGAGGAAGTATAATCTAAAGTCAAATATTAAGATCTCGAACATAAAAGCCAATTATTAATTTATACAATAGAACGAAAGGGCTACTGTATTTTCTTATATAAGTGCATTTTAAAAAGGTGTTACATGTTTAACACACCCTCTATTTTTAAATTTATGAATATAAATTATAATTATCATAATTTGTAAAAAATATAAATTGTTGTCTCTCTCTACAATGTTAAAAAAACAAATAAAACAAGATATGAAGAAAAAGACGGGGGAAGATATTGCGTGCTTCTTGAACATATCCTATACGCGGATAATTGTATATCAGTTTTGGCAGGTGGTCGAGCATCGTATCGAATCATCTTCATGTATATATTTACTGACCGGAAAGTATATCAGCCACGTTATGTGGATGAATTATTATGAACTCCACCGTATATGCGTTAATAAATGCGTAATCGGTTCTGCAATGATAACACAATTCCGCAGTGGCTCCCATTAATTTTCAAAGTTCCGGTGTACACAATGTTTATAACGTTGAGTTAAAAGGAAGAGAGAAGGAGACTGTTCTTTGAGGCATTAAGAAACATTTATTTTACCTTTTATCTTTGCTCAAGATAAATAACGATTATCATGCCATGAAAAGTAATTTATCTTTTGGATTCGCCTTTCCACAGCTAAACTTATTTTTCGTACATTTTTTTGTTCGTTTATTTACTTTTTTTATATTTAAAGTAATATTGATCTTTCTTAAAAATGAAGTCGAAATTTCTATATAACATATGATAAAATCATAGCTGGGCGATTCCACGCCACTTCGACAGTGTTTTGGAGTAAGCAAATGGATTTTAATGAAACTCTGGGATTTTAATCTGTATATAAAAAGAAATATTTTCACCAAAAATCAAGTCAAAATATTCGCTACTTTTTGAGATAGCAAAATTTTGAAAAAATTTTGAAATCGTTGTATCTTCCATATAACTTTATAAAAACTAAAAAATTTTTTTTGTGAAAATTTAGGATGAAAAAACGAACAAAAAATGTTCAGAATGTTTTTATAAAATATTGTTAATTAACAAAGTTATTTAAATAATATTACTTAACTTTTAAGCGGCCGGATCAAATTCTATTGTTTAAAGTGGAAAATTAACTTGATTATCTAATATTTCATTTTTCAGAAGAAAATTCATATACCACCAAGAACTTTTTAAATTATTTAACATTTCATTTTGCACTCAAACAATATTACTCACAACAAACAAACGACTTACGCTGTGCGCGCATCTTTCGTTTGATTTAGTGGAAGACATTTTTGCTAAGACCAGATAAAAGATGCGCGCGCAGCATAAGTCGTCTGTTTGTTGTGAGTGATATTGTTTGAGTGCAAAATGAAATGTTAAATAATTTAAAAAGTTCTTGGTGGTAAATGAATTTTCTTCTGAAAAATGAAATATTAGATAATCAAGTTAATTTTCCACTTTAAACAATAGAATTTGATCCGGCCGCTTAAAAGTTAAGTAATATTATTTAAATAACTTTGTTAATTAACAAAATTTTATAAAAACATTCTGAACATTTTTTGTTCGTTTTTTCATCCTAAATTTTCACAAAAAAAAATTTTTAGTTTTTATAAAGTTATATGGAAGATACAACGATTTCAAAAATTTTTCAAAATTTTGCTATCTCAAAAAGTAGCGAATATTTTGACTTGATTTTTGGTGAAAATATTTCTTTTTTATATACAGATTAAAATCCCAGAGTTTCATTAAAATCCATTTGCTTACTCCAAAACACTGTCGAAGTAGCGTGGAATCGCCCAGCTTTCCAAATTAAATTTCTTATAAATGTAAAAATGTAAAATTGAAAACTAATACAAGAAAATTGAAGATTTTGATATCATTATTCAAATGGAAAGAAAAACAAAACTTTTCTTATTGTCAAAACATGAAAAGAAGCAATATTTTTGAGTTTTTCAGTGTCCATTTAAAAAACAAAAATTTTTAAAATTCATAACTCAAAAATATGGCTTATAAATCGCATATCTTTTTTTTAATACAGAAAAAAATGTATTTGTGACGTGCCGCGACAAAAAGGACCTTAGCTGCTTAGAATTTTAGGTTATGTTTAGAGTACTTTTAACTTCATTAAAAATTTATTATTTATTATTTAACATCAAAAGCATATTTGTCTGAAAATATTGCACATAATAATGATTTAAATATTAATAGTTTGTAAAGAAAATTGGTCATTTTTATTTATTTATACTTTTAATTTTAGTTTTGTCAAAAACAGCTAAGGTCCCTTTTGTCGCGGCACGTCACATTTGGCCGATTTTGAAGGGTGGACTGAAATTTTACGCGAAATTGACCATGTACGAAAAAACAAATACAATTGAAACAAATTTTTCTTCCTAATAGCTAAATATTTCGTCAAAAATGAGCGAGCGATATTAGCAATTTCGCCAGACTAACGATATTCAATTTTACTTGAAAAACAACATAACTCTAAAATGACAGATGCAATTAAAATCGTGTAAAAAGTAAAATTAAATGCGCATTTTTTCAATCACCGAACGAAATACATTATAAATAGGCCAAATTTTAGTATCCAAATAGTCAATGAAAAATACCGAAAGGGACACTAGCGCTGCGCATGGGAAAAATATAAAACACAGTTCATTCATAGTTCCTAGAATTATAATACAGAAAACGACTATAATTTTTTACTTTGCTAATATTTAAAAAAGATGAACGCATAAAATCAAACATGACACACATGGATTTAATAAACATAAACAAATAATACAGGTTATGTTTTTTGCTTTTTATAGTCAATAATTTAGCCACATGCAGCGCTAGTGTTCCTTTCGGTATTTTTCGCTTTCTAAGCGGGTACCAAGATCTGGCCCACTTTTAATACAAAATTTACATGGTCGTTCGGTCTCCTTATACTACTTAATGTCTATAGTGTCAGAAACATTTCTTGGTTAGAGATGAGCGTTTCCATATCACTGAATTAGCTAAACATTCGGCTAATATAGTAAAGCTTAATTCACAACGTTGGTTGTGTCGCTCTTTATTTTAATTAAATCCCCAATATTGTTCGTCTTCATCGTAAAATTTTTTTCCGTGTACACACACACATATATATATATATATATATATATATATATATATATATATATATAGAAGACAAATTTGTGTGATGAAGAATGTATAAGAGGAAACGTATGTAATAAAGTAAGAGAGATGGTGAAGATTTATTTGGTGTAGCTTTGAAGCATAAAATTGTAACTGTTTAGGCGAAGCTGCGAATATTTTTTGGAGAGGAGATACATTCGTGTTGTATAGACGTAATCTGATCGTATCTTTATATCAAACATTATAAAGGCAAAGGACCAATGTAAATGTCAATTCTAACATGTTGATGCCAAATTTCTCAGCAACAAATTCCCACATAGAAATAGTCTGCTAAAGAATTCCATAATAATTCAAGGATTTGAAAATTGAACTGTCGGATCGTAGAAGGGCATATAGCCCGTTTGAATTGGTCATATTTAAGTGAAAAGTTTAGTGAAAATTCTGTAAAGATTTAAATGTCCTGATTTAATAAATGTTCTGGAAAGTTTCGGGCTAAACATTTTTTCAAGTGTGACATTTAAATCTTTATTCAACATTCAATAAAAGGAAAGTTTCGGTACTTTGAGGGCTACAATGAGGCGGCTCAAATATTAAAAAAAATTTTAATATCTATTCAACTCTGAAAAAAATAATCTGAATTAGTAAAAAATTATCCAGTCATTTAATTAATTAAATAAATAAAGTTTATTAGTAAATAAAGTATTCATTCTTAGTAGAGGTGTGTAAAAAGCTCGAAAAGCCGAACCGAGCTGCAATTTTTTCGATGTATCGAGTGCTCGATTCCAGTCAAGTACTTGATTAAATTGGAGCTTTTAAAAAAATAATAATATGTTGAAAATATCGAATTCCCCCTAAATGTCATACGTTAGTTAGTGAGTTAATTATTTTAACACCTAACGATTTTCTACGATTAGTAAATCCCTAAAATTCAAAATTTTCTACTTATTAATAGTGTTTTTTAATAATTTAAAAGCTCGAATTCAATCGAGAATTCGAAAAATTCGAGTACTCGAATCCAATCGAGTATTAGAAATTATTCGAGGTTTTTATGAGGAACAACTTGTTATATTATTTAATTATATAATTATATTGAAATTACACTGGAGCTTCACTTATTTTCAGTCTCACTTATTTAAAGTCGCACTTATTTTCATTATTTCTAGTCTCACTTATTTTCACCTGAAAGGTTCTCCGCGCATTCCCATTGGTTGATGTTCAAGAATCCACCAATTAAATCAACTCGAATGCTAAGTTTCAGAGTGAAAATAAGTGCGACTTTGCCTTTCAATTTGTGTTGACTTGGTGAAAATAAGTGAAGCTCCAGTGTATTATTATTAAAATTATAAATTATTTTTATATAAGTATTATTATTTTATATATAAGTTTTAAACAATAGGTCAAATTTGACATAAGTTTTGACGGCCTCTTGGGAAAAGGGCCCTCAGAAAATCCTGAATCTGAGGCGGCGAAGTACTAAGCGCTATGCGTATTCGACTTGCGCCCTCAAGATCTAGGGTTCTATCCCCTGTGCATGAGATATTTTTCCAGAGCCGTCATCGATCGCTCTGCTCTTCTACTTACTTCTACTTACAAATAGTGATTTTTAAAAAATTTCTCAACTTTACGATAGTTAAAAAATTATATTAAAAATAATATTGGGTCAGAATTTCTCAAACGGATCACTTTAAAAAAATAATTTTATTTTTTATCTAAAATAAAGTTTTTACTCCTCGTAGAGTAAAAAAATACCCTGAAAATTTTAGAACAAAAAAATTTGTTTGTTAATGTTATTAACAATTTAGTCTTTTGTAGTCTTAAATAAAAAAATATTTTTTTTTAAATCCAGTTGACCGATTTTAAAATACCAAAATGGGTTTTCTTCGTCATGAAACCAAGTATTTAAAAATAATTTTTATTTAAAAAAAATTTATTTTCAATAGTTTTTTATATAACTTGTTTATAAAATGTTAATAACAAATTAATTTCTGCGTCTCCTAGAGAAAAATGAAAAATTGTTTTGTTATTAAGTTATTAAATAATAACAGTGGCGGTGAAAAGCAATTTATGGCTCGCAAGCATGGCTTCCATTGACGCTGTGTTCCCTGGCGCTGCACTACAATTTTGTATAAATTCTCACAGTCTCAATATTTAAGAAAAGAGTAATACAGTTTGAATTGTTACTATATTTATATAACATTTTGGTAAAAGTATAATAATATTAGGGTAGAGTGTAGTAAAAAAGCCACTTTTTTACTTTTGGTACTATAAAATCGAAATTTGAATAACTTTTTTCAAATTTTAAATTGTTACTGAAAGTTTAGTTATTGAGCTTTGAAATCCTTATAGATTATATTTTTTGTATTCCGTGAAAGGACAAAGTTTTAAGAGTTTTACGAAAATTCTGGATATGGCTTTTTTGCACCACTTGATGGGGTGAAAAATTCATATGGTGTTTTTACCAAAATATTTTATTATCAAATTTTGTAATATAATATTTTTCTTTTATCTGTATAACAAATAAATAATTTAGAAAAGTCTTTAGCTTCCAAAATTGTATTTTATGTTAAGTTTACCTGCTTTCAATTCACAGTCATCGAAACAAATCAAAACAAGTAGTTAAAAAATACAAATTACAATAACAACTATAACATTATCGATACGACAGCCAAACTAGAATCAAAAGTTGAGTTTTACTTTATTAAACATATATTTCAAAAGGCTGATAAAATAGTTCAATAGTTTCAAAATAAAAGCCAAATGGTTTTTTACACCATTGGCTTTTTTACCCCACCCTACCTTACCATATAATTCGACAATATAATAATAATAATCAGACTTTTGTCTGTACATTCCACGAAATTAATTTTTTCTAACATAATTTATTTATTTGAGCAACGGAGATTCCAAAAATGGTAATAGAAAATTTCCTGTATGTATGTATGTGTGTATGTATATCTGCAAAAATTTGTTCGCTTATAACTTGAAAACATCTTGACTGAATAAAGTAAAATTTGGCAATCTTTTAGGTATTGGTCTTAACTTTATTAGCTATAATGAAGATGAAAGAATTTATCAATTATCCGAATCAATCAAATCTCTCGAAAATAAATTTCTTGAGTAAGCACTAGATTTCGTTATGAAAATACAATATATTTTTCATATGTATCGACAGCGCAGCTGTCCTAAATACAGAAACCTGCTTTTTCTGAAAATCATTTTTTCGAAATTAATTAATAATTTCAAAATTATCAAAGAACTCAGAAAAAATTGGTTTGCATGGTGGGATACGAGCCCACGACCTTTCTATTGCCGGTAGACTGCTCTGACCACTGAGCTACATGCACCCCAAGATTCTCCGAGTTCCTTAATATATACTATACCTCCCTGCATTATTTCATGATAATGAAGGGAGTTTCTTGAAGATGGTAAAGCCTTATTTTCAATTCATAGGCAAATATAATTGAAGAAAGTGAATTTATCATTCGGTAGTATTAATAATGAAGATGAAAGAATTTATCAATTATCCGAATCAATCAAATCTCTCGAAAATAAATTTCTTGAGTAAGCACTAGATTTCGTTATGAAAATACAATATATTTTTCATATGTATCGACAGCGCAGCTGTCCTAAATACAGAAACCTGCTTTTTCTGAAAATCATTTTTTCGAAATTAATTAATAATTTCAAAATTATTAAAGAACTCAGAAAAAATTGGTTTGCATGGTGGGATACGAGCCCACGACCTTTCTATTGCCGGTAGACTGCTCTGACCACTGAGCTACATGCACCCCAAGATTCTCCGAGTTCCTTAATATATACTATACCTCCCTGCATTATTTCATGATAATGAAGGGAGTTTCTTGAAGATGGTAAAGCCTTATTTTCAATTCATAGGCAAATATAATTGAAGAAAGTGAATTTATCATTCGGTAGTATTAATAATGAAGATGAAAGAATTTATCAATTATCCGAATCAATCAAATCTCTCGAAAATAAATTTCTTGAGTAAGCACTAGATTTCGTTATGAAAATACAATATATTTTTCATATGTATCGACAGCGCAGCTGTCCTAAATACAGAAACCTGCTTTTTCTGAAAATCATTTTTTCGAAATTAATTAATAATTTCAAAATTATCAAAGAACTCAGAAAAAATTGGTTAGCATGGTGGGATACGAGCCCACGACCTTTCTATTGCCGGTAGACTGCTCTGACCACTGAGCTACATGCACCCCAAGATTCTCCGAGTTCCTTAATATATACTATACCTCCCTGCATTATTTCATGATAATGTAGGGAGTTTCTTGAAGATGGTAAAGCCTTATTTTCAATTCATAGGCAAATATAATTGAAGAAAGTGAATTTATCATTCGGTAGTATTAATAATGAAGATGAAAGAATTTATCAATTATCCGAATCAATCAAATCTCTCGAAAATAAATTTCTTGAGTAAGCACTAGATTTCGTTATGAAAATACAATATATTTTTCATATGTATCGACAGCGCAGCTGTCCTAAATACAGAAACCTGCTTTTTCTGAAAATCATTTTTTCGAAATTAATTAATAATTTCAAAATTATCAAAGAACTCAGAAAAAATTGGTTTGCATGGTGGGATACGAGCCCACGACCTTTCTATTGCCGGTAGACTGCTCTGACCACTGAGCTACATGCACCCCAAGATTCTCCGAGTTCCTTAATATATACTATACCTCCCTGCATTATTTCATGATAATGTAGGGAGTTTCTTGAAGATGGTAAAGCCTTATTTTCAATTCATAGGCAAATATAATTGAAGAAAGTGAATTTATCATTCGGTAGTATTAATAATGAAGATGAAAGAATTTATCAATTATCCGAATCAATCAAATCTCTCGAAAATAAATTTCTTGAGTAAGCACTAGATTTCGTTATGAAAATACAATATATTTTTCATATGTATCGACAGCGCAGCTGTCCTAAATACAGAAACCTGCTTTTTCTGAAAATCATTTTTTCGAAATTAATTAATAATTTCAAAATTATCAAAGAACTCAGAAAAAATTGGTTTGCATGGTGGGATACGAGCCCACGACCTTTCTATTGCCGGTAGACTGCTCTGACCACTGAGCTACATGCACCCCAAGATTCTCCGAGTTCCTTAATATATACTATACCTCCCTGCATTATTTCATGATAATGTAGGGAGTTTCTTGAAGATGGTAAAGCCTTATTTTCAATTCATAGGCAAATATAATTGAAGAAAGTGAATTTATCATTCGGTAGTATTAATAATGAAGATGAAAGAATTTATCAATTATCCGAATCAATCAAATCTCTCGAAAATAAATTTCTTGAGTAAGCACTAGATTTCGTTATGAAAATACAATATATTTTTCATATGTATCGACAGCGCAGCTGTCCTAAATACAGAAACCTGCTTTTTCTGAAAATCATTTTTTCGAAATTAATTAATAATTTCAAAATTATCAAAGAACTCAGAAAAAATTGGTTAGCATGGTGGGATACGAGCCCACGACCTTTCTATTGCCGGTAGACTGCTCTGACCACTGAGCTACATGCACCCCAAGATTCTCCGAGTTCCTTAATATATACTATACCTCCCTGCATTATTTCATGATAATGTAGGGAGTTTCTTGAAGATGGTAAAGCCTTATTTTCAATTCATAGGCAAATATAATTGAAGAAAGTGAATTTATCATTCGGTAGTATTAATAATGAAGATGAAAGAATTTATCAATTATCCGAATCAATCAAATCTCTCGAAAATAAATTTCTTGAGTAAGCACTAGATTTCGTTATGAAAATACAATATATTTTTCATATGTATCGACAGCGCAGCTGTCCTAAATACAGAAACCTGCTTTTTCTGAAAATCATTTTTTCGAAATTAATTAATAATTTCAAAATTATCAAAGAACTCAGAAAAAATTGGTTAGCATGGTGGGATACGAGCCCACGACCTTTCTATTGCCGGTAGACTGCTGTGACCACTGAGCTACATGCACCCCAAGATTCTCCGAGTTCCTTAATATATACTATACCTCCCTGCATTATTTCATGATAATGTAGGGAGTTTCTTGAAGATGGTAAAGCCTTATTTTCAATTCATAGGCAAATATAATTGAAGAAAGTGAATTTATCATTCGGTAGTATTAATAATGAAGATGAAAGAATTTATCAATTATCCGAATCAATCAAATCTCTCGAAAATAAATTTCTTGAGTAAGCACTAGATTTCGTTATGAAAATACAATATATTTTTCATATGTATCGACAGCGCAGCTGTCCTAAATACAGAAACCTGCTTTTTCTGAAAATCATTTTTTCGAAATTAATTAATAATTTCAAAATTATCAAAGAACTCAGAAAAAATTGGTTTGCATGGTGGGATACGAGCCCACGACCTTTCTATTGCCGGTAGACTGCTCTGACCACTGAGCTACATGCACCCCAAGATTCTCCGAGTTCCTTAATATATACTATACCTCCCTGCATTATTTCATGATAATGTAGGGAGTTTCTTGAAGATGGTAAAGCCTTATTTTCAATTCATAGGCAAATATAATTGAAGAAAGTGAATTTATCATTCGGTAGTATTAATAATGAAGATGAAAGAATTTATCAATTATCCGAATCAATCAAATCTCTCGAAAATAAATTTCTTGAGTAAGCACTAGATTTCGTTATGAAAATACAATATATTTTTCATATGTATCGACAGCGCAGCTGTCCTAAATACAGAAACCTGCTTTTTCTGAAAATCATTTTTTCGAAATTAATTAATAATTTCAAAATTATCAAAGAACTCAGAAAAAATTGGTTAGCATGGTGGGATACGAGCCCACGACCTTTCTATTGCCGGTAGACTGCTGTGACCACTGAGCTACATGCACCCCAAGATTCTCCGAGTTCCTTAATATATACTATACCTCCCTGCATTATTTCATGATAATGTAGGGAGTTTCTTGAAGATGGTAAAGCCTTATTTTCAATTCATAGGCAAATATAATTGAAGAAAGTGAATTTATCATTCGGTAGTATTAATAATGAAGATGAAAGAATTTATCAATTATCCGAATCAATCAAATCTCTCGAAAATAAATTTCTTGAGTAAGCACTAGATTTCGTTATGAAAATACAATATATTTTTCATATGTATCGACAGCGCAGCTGTCCTAAATACAGAAACCTGCTTTTTCTGAAAATCATTTTTTCGAAATTAATTAATAATTTCAAAATTATCAAAGAACTCAGAAAAAATTGGTTTGCATGGTGGGATACGAGCCCACGACCTTTCTATTGCCGGTAGACTGCTCTGACCACTGAGCTACATGCACCCCAAGATTCTCCGAGTTCCTTAATATATACTATACCTCCCTGCATTATTTCATGATAATGTAGGGAGTTTCTTGAAGATGGTAAAGCCTTATTTTCAATTCATAGGCAAATATAATTGAAGAAAGTGAATTTATCATTCGGTAGTATTAATAATGAAGATGAAAGAATTTATCAATTATCCGAATCAATCAAATCTCTCGAAAATAAATTTCTTGAGTAAGCACTAGATTTCGTTATGAAAATACAATATATTTTTCATATGTATCGACAGCGCAGCTGTCCTAAATACAGAAACCTGCTTTTTCTGAAAATCATTTTTTCGAAATTAATTAATAATTTCAAAATTATCAAAGAACTCAGAAAAAATTGGTTTGCATGGTGGGATACGAGCCCACGACCTTTCTATTGCCGGTAGACTGCTCTGACCACTGAGCTACATGCACCCCAAGATTCTCCGAGTTCCTTAATATATACTATACCTCCCTGCATTATTTCATGATAATGTAGGGAGTTTCTTGAAGATGGTAAAGCCTTATTTTCAATTCATAGGCAAATATAATTGAAGAAAGTGAATTTATCATTCGGTAGTATTAATAATGAAGATGAAAGAATTTATCAATTATCCGAATCAATCAAATCTCTCGAAAATAAATTTCTTGAGTAAGCACTAGATTTCGTTATGAAAATACAATATATTTTTCATATGTATCGACAGCGCAGCTGTCCTAAATACAGAAACCTGCTTTTTCTGAAAATCATTTTTTCGAAATTAATTAATAATTTCAAAATTATCAAAGAACTCAGAAAAAATTGGTTTGCATGGTGGGATACGAGCCCACGACCTTTCTATTGCCGGTAGACTGCTCTGACCACTGAGCTACATGCACCCCAAGATTCTCCGAGTTCCTTAATATATACTATACCTCCCTGCATTATTTCATGATAATGAAGGGAGTTTCTTGAAGATGGTAAAGCCTTATTTTCAATTCATAGGCAAATATAATTGAAGAAAGTGAATTTATCATTCGGTAGTATTAATAATGAAGATGAAAGAATTTATCAATTATCCGAATCAATCAAATCTCTCGAAAATAAATTTCTTGAGTAAGCACTAGATTTCGTTATGAAAATACAATATATTTTTCATATGTATCGACAGCGCAGCTGTCCTAAATACAGAAACCTGCTTTTTCTGAAAATCATTTTTTCGAAATTAATTAATAATTTCAAAATTATCAAAGAACTCAGAAAAAATTGGTTTGCATGGTGGGATACGAGCCCACGACCTTTCTATTGCCGGTAGACTGCTCTGACCACTGAGCTACATGCACCCCAAGATTCTCCGAGTTCCTTAATATATACTATACCTCCCTGCATTATTTCATGATAATGTAGGGAGTTTCTTGAAGATGGTAAAGCCTTATTTTCAATTCATAGGCAAATATAATTGAAGAAAGTGAATTTATCATTCGGTAGTATTAATAATGAAGATGAAAGAATTTATCAATTATCCGAATCAATCAAATCTCTCGAAAATAAATTTCTTGAGTAAGCACTAGATTTCGTTATGAAAATACAATATATTTTTCATATGTATCGACAGCGCAGCTGTCCTAAATACAGAAACCTGCTTTTTCTGAAAATCATTTTTTCGAAATTAATTAATAATTTCAAAATTATCAAAGAACTCAGAAAAAATTGGTTAGCATGGTGGGATACGAGCCCACGACCTTTCTATTGCCGGTAGAATGCTCTGACCACTGAGCTACATGCACCCCAAGATTCTCCGAGTTCCTTAATATATACTATACCTCCCTGCATTATTTCATGATAATGTAGGGAGTTTCTTGAAGATGGTAAAGCCTTATTTTCAATTCATAGGCAAATATAATTGAAGAAAGTGAATTTATCATTCGGTAGTATTAATAATGAAGATGAAAGAATTTATCAATTATCCGAATCAATCAAATCTCTCGAAAATAAATTTCTTGAGTAAGCACTAGATTTCGTTATGAAAATACAATATATTTTTCATATGTATCGACAGCGCAGCTGTCCTAAATACAGAAACCTGCTTTTTCTGAAAATCATTTTTTCGAAATTAATTAATAATTTCAAAATTATCAAAGAACTCAGAAAAAATTGGTTAGCATGGTGGGATACGAGCCCACGACCTTTCTATTGCCGGTAGACTGCTCTGACCACTGAGCTACATGCACCCCAAGATTCTCCGAGTTCCTTAATATATACTATACCTCCCTGCATTATTTCATGATAATGTAGGGAGTTTCTTGAAGATGGTAAAGCCTTATTTTCAATTCATAGGCAAATATAATTGAAGAAAGTGAATTTATCATTCGGTAGTATTAATAATGAAGATGAAAGAATTTATCAATTATCCGAATCAATCAAATCTCTCGAAAATAAATTTCTTGAGTAAGCACTAGATTTCGTTATGAAAATACAATATATTTTTCATATGTATCGACAGCGCAGCTGTCCTAAATACAGAAACCTGCTTTTTCTGAAAATCATTTTTTCGAAATTAATTAATAATTTCAAAATTATCAAAGAACTCAGAAAAAATTAGCTATATTTGATGAAAAAATATTGAGCTGAACAAAAGTTATGAATTTTTTCAAAAAGTTCAAAAAAATTTTTTTTTCAATTTTTTCGAATTGGGATAAATTTCTTAATTTATTAATAATATAAATGATTTTAAAGATACATAATATACATATAATAATAAACAAATTTTTTTATTAAAAAATAATACTATTATGAAAAAATTATGAATTTTTCAAAAAAAAATTTATTTTTTTAATTTTGATAGATTGCAGTAAATTAATTAGTTACTTACTTATTACTTTTGTACACACACACACACATATATATATATATATATATATATATATATATATATATATATATATATATATATATATATATATATATATATATATATATATATAATAAATTTACAGTTTTTTAAACATATTAATTAGAACGGGAGATATTAAACTTTTTCAAAAAATTTAAAAAATAGAAAATTTCCAGACTTTTATATTCTTGAATGTATAACTTTTAAACTTTCTGTAATTAAATATTACATGTTATTTAGTCATATTTTAGCATCATTTTGAAAAAATACTGTCCTATAACTATATCTATAAGATGGAAGTAAGTATAAAAATGTTTTTAATATCAAATATTAAAAAATTACAATTGACAGACCAATTACTATCAAGCTTAATTCGGTAATATTTTTGGGGTCTCTAATAAACTTTTGACGTGAAAATAATAGAATCTAGAATTATATGTTTATCTAATTAATCAAAAAATTTTTAATTGCAAAAATTCGAAAATATTAAAAATGGTAAATGACATTAAAAAATATTAATTCACAGCATTAAAATTATTTTTCAATTATTATAAATACCGAATCTCTTATAGAAAATAAAGCTTCAAAATATTCCATATACTGAATTATAAAAAAAATTAATCCTAACACAATAGTTCCTATCAAACCTACTTGCCCCCCTTCATTATTTTTATTTAAAATTCTATAATGACTTCAAGTTACTAACACCCCAGAAGATAATAAAATTACAGTATTTAATATAGGTAATTGGAAAGGATCAAATTGTAAAATATTATTAGGAGGTCATACCCCCCCACTTCAATATTAGGATATAATGAAGAATGAAAAAATATCCAACAAAAGACAAGAAAAATATTACTTCAGACAAAATAAATAATATTATTCCTATTTTTAATCCTTCAACTACTCGGCTACTATGCCTCCCTTGAAAAGTTCCTTCACGAACCACATCTCGTCATCACTGGGTTCTACCTATCGTCGCTTGAGGGCAGCAACATGCCGACTCAGCTAAGCGGTGAAAAAGATGCCGTTTCAAAAAGAAAAGTGAAAAACATGTCGTGTCGCGAAAACGCTGAGAAACATACCTTCTTCAAACGAACGGTGAAGAACATGCCTTTTCAACCGTTAATATTAAATATAATATTAAATAAATAAATAATTAATATAATAATATTAATAATTATAAATTAATCAATTAATTAAATTAATTAATTAATCATTAATAGTTTATAATAAATATAATATTATTAATTATTTATAATTAACATAATAATATTAATATAATATGAACTAGTCACTTTTACTTGCGCGCTACGCGCGCCCCCTTTCTTTCTGCTGTTCAATATGAAAATATTTTAACATTGAAAAAGTTTCTAACATTACTCGGGGGTTTTTGGTGTCGCTGTTTACGAATTTAGTCAGATTTCAAAAATTAAAAAAAAGCGGATTCAATATGGCGGACACGTTTTTGAAAAATTTATCGGATTCGCTTAAAACTCGTTACTAGGGGGTTTTTGGCGTCGCTGATTATGAATTTGAAGTCAGATTTCAAAAATTCAAAATGTCAGATCCAATATGGCGGACACGTTTTTGAAAAATTTATCGGATTCGCTTAAAACTCGTTACTCGGGAGTTTTTGGAGTCGCTGAATACGAATTTGGAGTCAGATTTCAGAATTCAAATATACAAAAACGTGTTCGCCATATTGCGACCCCAAAGCCCCCCCGAATAACTAACTTCAAACGAATCCGATGAATTTTTCAAAAACGTGTCCGCCATATTGGTTTTTTGAGGTTATGTCAAAATCCTGATCTGATGGGGTTAAATGTACCTCGGATTCGGATTCAGGGACCCAAAAACCATAAAGTCTACATAGTGAGACCCCCAGGTAAGAACTTTTATTTTTTTTGTGTGGCTGTGTTATCAGTTAACTGGTTGATTTACTTATACATCTACACTACCGTCCGAAATTGTGCGAACGCTAACATCTCGAGCTATTAAAAAACACACCCGCACAGAAACAGTGATAACTCGGTTAAAAATGAAGCTAGATGCTTTTTTTAAATTGCATTGGAAAGCTTATTAAATTTCCAATGAAATGCCACTATTTTAAGATGTATTGTATAAATAGGAAGCGAGATATCATGTTATGAAGACAAAAAAATAATTCTATTTTTTTCGGAATTTCTTACTCTGACTTTGACTCTTGGCACAGTTTAGCAAAGTTTATGAAAAAAATTGTTACTTTTTCAGACTATTCCTTGTAACCTAAGCTTTAAATAGAGATCAAGAACAGCAAAAAATATTTACGGGTTCCCGAGATATTACAAAAAGAATCGGACCGTGCCAAGCAGAATTTTCAATCATCGATTTCTCTAATTCGCCGTTGAGTCAATTACTTGTCTGTGAAAAAAGTGTCGAAAATTAATTTTACCAAGTACATTCTTACCGGGATCCACTTTTTAAATATCGATATATAATAAATTAAATTAAAAAGTGGATCCCAGTAAGAATGTACTTGGTAAAATTAATTTTCGACACTTTTTTCACAGACAAGTAATTGACTCAAAGGCGAATTAGAGAAATCGATGATTGAAAATTCTGCTTGGCACGGTCCGACTCTTTTTGTAATATCTCGGGAACCCGTAAATATTTTTTGCTGTTCTTGGTCTCTATTTAAAGCTTAGGTTACAAGGAATAGTCTGAAAAAGTAACAATTTTTTTCATAAACTTTGCTAAACTGTGCCAAGAGTCAAAGTCAGAGTAAGAAATTCCGAAAAAAATAGAATTATTTTTTTGTCTTCATAACATGATATCTCGCTTCCTATTTATACAATACATCTTAAAATAGTGTCATTTCATTGGAAATTTAATAAGCTTTCCAATGCAATTTAAAAAAAGTATCTAGCTTCATTTTTAACCGAGTTATCACTGTTTCTGTGCGGGTGTGTTTTTTAATAGCTCGAGATGTTAGCGTTCGCACAATTTCGGACGGTAGTGTACACTGAGAAAATTTTGGGGACAATGCTGCTCTGGTAGGTGGCACTGCTGCGTTAAATAAAGAGCTGGAGCCCAACTTTACCTACGATTCTCAGCCGCCCCAGAAAAGGTAAGAATCTGTTCTTATGGACTTTACTCCGTGCACATTAAACTGATCCTTACCTTTCAAAAGTCAGAATCAGCCCCTTAAGGAGTAGATGCTGCCTTTTGCCGGAGCGGCTGGGAATCGTAGACAGAGAGCGCCAGCGACTTCCATGAATTCCCGCAGCGTCCCCAAAATTTTCTCAGTGTACGAAGAATTTTTTTTTCAATTTGTCCATCCCTTAAAACAGTAGTATACTTGAAATAACTTGTTTCTTAAACCTCGCTTAACTACAGTGGAGTTTACCTTCACCCCGAATTTTAGAAAAATTTCAAAATCTCGAGGAAAATGTAAACAGTCAGTTTTAGGCGATTCAGGAGCATCAATATTTTTTTGTACCTCATAAAATTTTTCTAGGGAAGTAAAGTAACAAGTTCATGCAAAAGAAATCCGTCCATTTTACCTTTTAACAAAAAAAAACTAAAAGCTGACTTCAGATTTGTTATTTTATAAAATTCCAAATATCATAAGGCTGTATGATTAGTATGTTTAGCTAAGGGGTTAGTTTTGAAATAAGGGTTGAGGTGACAAATTAAAACTGGTAGTCTGCAAAATGATATTATAATTATTCAACCATTAATTTAAAAAAAGTTAAACATTTATTAGTTTTAATAAATAGTTAAATTGAACGATCACTCCGAGTCAAGCAAAATAAAATAAAAGAAATTCAATTCTTTTTTACGTTTCGGCAGCACAGCCGAAATTGAGTCAAATTCACAATGTAACAAAAGTAATTCAGTTTACACAATGATACCGAAAGTTTTCTTGCCTTATGTTCCCAATCTTTATGAAAAAACTTCATCTTTCCTAAAAAAGTACAATATTTTAACTATCCCAATCAATAATAAGAACATGAATCACAACTTGGTAATTAAAGGAAAAGAAAAAAGTGAAAAAACTGAAATCACAAACTCGGTATATAAAATAGGATGCAAAAACTGTTCTGCATCTTATGTTGGACAAACCAAAAGAATGGTGGGTGTTCGTATTAATGAGCACAAAATCTCAAAAACAAATGTTGTTGCTGAACATATCAATTCACTTGGTCATGATTTTGATTGGGATGGATTTTTAGTATTGGATAGAGAATGTTCATTTAATAAACGCTTAATTTCTGAAATGATCCATATTAACTTACAAAAAAATTCAATTAATAAAAAAGATGACACATTAAAACTTAGTAGTTATTATACTCATTTTCTTAATGAAAAGAAAGACTTGTAATCAGCTGTCTTTTCAGTTTACCTTGACATTTCTCTTTCTTGGTTTTTGTTTACCGATGGGGCATTGACCTCGAAAAATTGTACATCGTTTTTCTCGTATTTGTCTGTATATTTGTTTAGTGTCATTTTGTAACCGTAGCAATAAAGATGTGCTTGACTTAATTTATATTTCTAAATTTTTCTTTTTTTCGGTAAATATTTTATTTTTTAATTTTTTGTTGTTAATTTAAAATATTGTAAAAAAATTTTTGTAATATTTTGTTTTTTATAATAAATTTTAGTTCTGAAGAGGACAGCTGTGCTGCCGAAACGTAAAAAAGAATTGAATTTCTTTTATTTTATTTTGCTTGACTCGGAGTGATCGTTCAATTTAACTATTTATTAAAATACGAGTGAGTGATAGAATCATCTCTATTCTTATTTATTAGTTTTATTAGTATTTTTTTAAATTAAATCGAAATAGGGGTAGTTTTGGGGTTGAAAGTTGGACCTGAAATATTAGTAAGGGAATGTTTATGAATGCCAATAATATTTAAACAATTTCTAATAAAAATTCACTGTAGCTTTTTCTGGTTCTGAGATATGGAAGCAACGTTAGATATTACATTTATTCCGTTTTAAGTAAAATTGTTAATTTCAAATCAGTATAATTTCGATTACATTTTAACAGGTTAAAAATTTCAAATAGTAAATTTGAAATTGTTCAATTCTTTTAATGAAATATGAAAAAAACCAAGAAATAAATTTATGTTTAATAATTTTTGACACTCTCTTCTTGTTTAAACTTTAAAACTGAGTACTTTAATGAATAAAATCATCGTAAACAAATTGGCTGCCTTTATTCCCGTGTTACTTACGATATTTTTTATTCCTAATGCACAAAAGTGGCGATTTCAGATAGCAGACGACAGGGAGTAAAAGTCATTCACTTGTTCGACTTATATCAAAATGGCAACCGTTTTTTCCCTTGGGCAAAAATAACGCATGGGAACAGCGGTTATGTTTGCACATGGGATAAAATGGACGCCATTTTCATATGGTCGAACAAATGAGTGACTTTACTCCATGTCGTCAGCTATCTAAAAGCGCCATTTTTGTGCATATGGGATAAAAAACAAATTTTTATACATGTTTTTCGAAAAATGACCACCATTTTGTCAGTTTTGCAAAAAGCAAAAATCGTGTAAAACTTCATACGCCAATACATATTATTTAAACCTGAAAAAATGTACAAAAATAACATTTTTAGGGCGTTTAAAGTGGGTAGATCTTTTAATAAAAAACATTAATCCTGAAGCCTGTACTTACGCGACTAAAACACTCATAACTCCGTTAATTTTCCTATTATTAACTTGAAATTTTAACACAATATTCTGGAGATATTATACAATCATTAAAAAAATTCTAAGAAAATGCAATAAAAAATTTTAAAACCTTACCCCCCTTAAGAAAAACTGGGAAAAGGGGAAATCTTAATATTTTAAATGATTTTTATTACTTTAAGGATATAGAAAACAGATAATAGAATTATTAAAAAAGAGGACTACAATAAGAATGGTATTTAGTTACATTCAGCGATAGTTTCAAACAGTTATACAAATTAACAAATAATGATGGTGGTCATTTTCTTCACTAATAACCCTTCGTGATTTCGATTAGCAGTCCAAAAATTCACATATTCTATTTGCATGATAATAAATTTATGCTAATAAATATTATTCTCAGCTTTTTTAAACATTTGTATATAATCCATTTGGTTGTTGAATCTTATTAAAAAAAATAATTTTTAAAATTAAAACATATTTTTTTATATTACATATGTATACCGAAAAAAGTTTAGTTTTCATAAATTTTATGTTACAAAATTGTTTTCTTTCCTTTGAAAATAGATGAACTTACATTTTGACCGGTACTGTAAATATTTCACATTGAAAATTCCGATAAACATAAATATAGCAAATTAAACTTGATTAAAATTGAAGGGCCGGATGTATCAACTGCCGCTACGCGCTATTACAAGAAATAATACCAGTCAGGTAGCAGTGAGAGGCCCAGAAGAGCTCACTACTCACTGACTGGTATGGTCCTTTACAAAGGCGCGTAGCGGCAGGTGTTATATCCGGCTCCTTAATTATTCAAAAATTTCACTATAAACATAATTATTTATATATTTATTACTTCTATTATCTCCTAAATATATTTTTACGGATTCAAATGAACGTACTCTCGATAATGCAACATACATCTGACCGTGATTAAATACATCTCTTCTTAAATCAATAAATATTCTGTTAAATGTTTGCCCTTGAGATTTGTTAATAGTCATTGCAAAAGCCAATTTTATATGAAATTGTCTTCTTTTAAAAGTTTGGAAAAAAGTGCAACAAACTGAAATTTTGATATAAAAAATACTCATTATTACAGTAAAACTTTAAAATAAATGTGTAAAATTTAGTAACATTATATTAATATTCTTAATATTCTGCGAGTTCAAGTTTCAAAACGTTAATTTTACATCATTTTTAAAATTTGCTGTAAAATTTTTATTTTTAGTCAATTTAAATTCTTTTTTGGTCAAATTTGTAGCTTTATAGATCTCTTTTCAAACTCATATAATTTATTTTACATAATTTGGATATTCAAAGAGATGTAATGATAGAAAATATTAAAAGTTTTTTAAAATAATTTATTGATAACAAATATTATATGAATTTTATACTTTTGCTCATTTCATGAACACATTGCTTCTTCGTCATAAAAATAATAATTATTTAAATAAAAGAATTACTTTTCATAAATAAGTTGAAAATTTCTAAACCTTGGTCAAACAAAAGTATTTTTATGTGCTCTATAACATTATTTTAATAGTTTGATAGTCACACAACAGTTTTTGAAGAAAAAATTGAGATAGTAATAAATATTTGGATTCAGCGACCCAAAAAAAATATGATTATATCAAGTATTAAAAAAAATTTAGCACATTTGGGCCACGAAATCATTATTTTAACTACACTGCTGAAGAATTAAGCAAAAAGAATGTTTTTTTATAGAATTACAAATGCAAAAAATTATAAAGAGATTTACGAATCGGGATAAAAATACTCTTATTTTCGGTCACCCAGGAAACCTATAATTTAAACAAATTTAAATCTCTAGCTTTTGCTGGTTCTGAGATATGGAGGCATATATAATCTTACATATTACATTTAAGCCATTTTAAAGTAAAATTTTTATTTTCAAATTAGTATAATTTTAACCACATTTTAGAAGTTTTAAAATTTTAAACAGAAATCAATTAATTCTTTTAATGAAATATGTGAAAAATCAAGAAATAAATTTACATTATATATTTTTTTCACTCTCATTTTCTTGTTCAAACTTTAAAAGTTTTACTTTAATAAATAAAAAATTCCTATTCTAAACTTAATTTAAATGGCTAAAAAATGTCATTATAAACATAATTTTTTATATACATATTACTTCTATTATCTCCTAAAAATATTTTTACGGAATCAAATGATTTTACTCTTGATAATGCAACATACATCTGACCATGATTAAAAACATCTCGTCTTAAATCAATGAATATTTTATTAAATGTTTGACCTTAAGATTTATTAATGGTCATTGAGAAAGCCAATTTTATAGGAAATTGTCGTCTTTTAAAAGTAAATGGATATAAATTTTCACAATATAACGTTACTCGATGTAAAAAAACAATATTTCCACTCTTACCTCCGGTTAATATTTTACATTTAATAACATTATGTGATAAATCTAAAACAATTAACCTTGTTCCGTTACATAATCCTTCATTAAAACTAAGATTTCTAATAAGCATTACAACAGAATTAATTCTTAAATTTAATTCATGTGGTGGATAAGAAGGTGGAGAGAGAGAGAGAGTATTTAAATATTCTGGTAATAAAACTTCAGAAATTTTTCTATTATCACAACTTTCAGTAGAATCAATACTTTTATATATTTTTTCACCTTTACTGTCCAAGAGATTTACCACCCTCTTACTAATATCATCAACGTCAATATTTCTTGGTGCTAAAATTGCACACATTGACAAATCTTTAAATTTTTTCTGTTGTATCAAATGACTGTACATTTCTTCAGCAATATATATATTTCCTTGTTGAATAATATGTTCTGGTAATTCGATGTTATCATCTATATCATTTAATTCGCCATTACCAACTTTAAGTAGAAATTCTACAAATTCTGTTTCCTCTGGTAAAGCTCTTATATTTTCTGTTAATGTGTATTTTGTGAAATGTTGCCATAAATGACTATTTTTTATTGATAAATTTATTATTTCTGATCTAGTACCTCGTTCTTTTATCGGTAAAATTTGTCGAAAATCTCCTCCTAGAATTACAATTTTTTCACCAAAAACTTCATTTGATTTCATTATATCTCTTAATAACTTATCCATAATTTCTAAGGCATATTTTGTTGCCATTGGTGCTTCATCCCAAATAAAAACATCAATATTTTTTAAAAATTGTCCTTCTTTTGACTGAACTTTAATATTTGAAGATGAATCATTGTACAATGGAACAGGTAAGCCTAAGACTTTATGTACAGTTTTCCCATTAGGAAGCAGTGTGGCAGCTATGTCTGTAAATGCCATGTTGCAAACATTTATTCCCTTACTTTTTAATAAATGACATAAGGTAGTATATACAAAAGTTTTACCAGATCCTCCACAACCATTAATATATAAGCATTTAGAACTATTAGAAGAAGAATCTTTTATTACTTCAAGTATATAATCAACTATATTTTTTGTTTAACATTTAATTTAGTATAATTCTGCTCTCCTATTTTCATATCGACGCCTTCCGTTCATATAATGCTTATTGAAAAACGAATGCAAGATGATTCTTATTCACTTTTTGGTGCAAGACAATGCTTATTCGATTTTCCGTGCAATAAAATGTTTATTTAAAATTGTGTGCAAAACAATTGCCACTGACAGAACAATAAATGTAACCCTAAATCTTCCTATTAATATTAAATTCCAATTAAATATCTTAGAATTTTAGTACGTGTCTATTGTTATAAGAAACTTTAAACACGGATCCTATCACACGTATTAAGGAATATTTTTTAAGCCATTGCAATTATAAATTATACTGAAATGAAAATTTTATTAAATTCATAGAATAAGCTAATTTCAGAATGTACATTTTCGCATAGAATTTTGAATAATCATTTTAGTGCACGGACAATCGAATAAGCATTGTCTTGCACCAAAAAGTGAATAAGAATCATCTTGCATTCGTTTTTCAATAAGCATTATATGAACAGGAGGCGTCGATATGTTAAAAATATTTATATCATCAACCTGCGCAGGAAAATTTTCATCTATATCTAATAACCCTGAAAATCAGTTAAACAATATCCTTCATACAATAACATTGATTTTATATTTCTATAAGCTATTTTTTCAGCTTCAATATTGTCAATTTTTGAATAGTCTTCTGACATTTGACCTTTAAATTTCTCCCAAAGTTTTTCCGGATGTACAGGATGACAATGAATTAGAATTCTTACAAATAATTGTCGATGTGAATGAGGCATCATCCATAAAGTAGCTTCTTCCTTTGTCCTAATCCACTCACTATCATCTTCTATAAGTCCTAATGCCAAACAGGCAGATGTAAAAGATTCATGAATAACTCCATTAACTGTTCTTAAACTTTGGAAAGAAGTTACTCCTTTTACTGTAAGTAACAACAATCTAAGGTGAAATAATTCCAATTGGCGTGGATTAACTGAATACATTCTTCCCAATACTTTTTCTTTACGACTCCTTTTTTGCCATTCAAGAGTTTTTTTATCCACGTATAATGTTCTGGTATTTGTGTATAATAATACTGACGAGCAGTACTATCACGCTCATTAAGTTTAAAAAAATTGAGCAATTTTGTATTTTTCTGTAAATCAAAAGAAACATTGTTATTATCTTTCCTTTCGCGAATAATAACATTCTGTTCATTTGGTAAATGTATGGGTAAACGATTTATACTATGGCTCTTTTTCCCTAAAGGTTTACTTAAAATTCTCCAAACAGCCTCAACAGGACCTACATACCTATTTTCTTCATAATGATTAATTTCATTGTGATTAACAGTAACCTCACCATTTGCATTTGTAATAATAATGGATGCAGAATCATGACCCTTGAAAATATATTTATATAAATATTTAACAGATTTAATACTTTAAACTATTTCCACATTTATATGACAATTAAATATTTCCGAAAGTGAAGGGCAATATGGAACCACATTAGAATTGTCAACAACAAATCCATTTGGTCGCTCATACGTTTTATTATTATTTCTTCTACGACAACGAATAAAACAGTTTTCTTCAATTGTAGTTTCTTCTTGGTAACTTTTTGGAAAATTTTTTGAACATTTACCGTCAATTAAACACCAATCTCCACAAGGTTCGTGAATGTTATTTTGCATTATTATGTTATTCAAGGAAGGATTAATATTTTCATCAGGAATTTCTGCAGAAATATAACGATCAACACTTTCAACTGTTAATATTTTAGAATTTTCTTTTAATATAATTAATAAATGAACATGTGGTAATCCTCGCTTTTGAAATTCAATAACATAAACATAAGACTTAACCTCTCCAAATAATTTGTTGTCAACAATAACATTTAAAAGTTGTTTCACCTTCAATGCAAAAACTCTAGTTACTATATCAGGTCTATCAGAAGCAGTTTGATGAGGTAATAAATTTTCTTGTATCTCTTTCCAATTTGGATTACACGTCATTGTAATAAATAAATCTGGTCTACCATGACGACCAACAATAGCCATGGCATCCTGATATTGTTGCATCATATTACGAGGTGATCCTATAAAAGTGGAAGGCAATATAAACATTTTTTCAACATGTACATCATTTTCTAACTCATTATTTTGTAAATAATCACTTAATCCTTTATATGTTTCACTTCTCAATTGAGCTTGATTGTTTGCAAAAAATTGCAATCTATCTTTCTCTATTTTTACATAATTATCAACTACCCATTGTTGAAACAATCTTCCCCCATATAAAAATTGATTGAATTCCTTATCTCTTATAGCAATTTTGTATTTACAATAGGCAGACCTAGAAATATTTTGTTTTTTATTTCTAAAATCACTATCACTACGAAGCATATTAATATTATAACCTTTATTTCCAAGTGGATAAAATGTGGTATAGATCCATGGTTCAACATTCGGATCTAAATTACTAACTGATTTCAGTTCCTTTATAGACTTATTATAAACTGTTACATAAGATTCTGGTATTTCTCCTTCTGAGTTTGCATTAAAAATAGCAGCAACTTCATTGTAACTTTGAAAATTATATCTTTTTTTATCAAAACCTTTTTTCAACGTGAACAATAGTTGTAACTCTGGAAGATCTTCATTATTTTGTCTTGCTAATTCAGTTTCTATTTTAATTACTTCTGACATCATTATAAAAGATTTTGTGTGTGCGTTTGAAATTCTCATAATATTTTCTATATTTTGTAAAAGTTCTTCGTCCAAATTTTCGTTACTTTTTAATCTGTAACTGATTGATTCGTCAGGGTCAAAAATAAATAATTGACGAAAACATGGATCCTCACCTTTATCCGGATATAAAGCACTATTAATTTGATAGTAAATTTGACCTTGAATTTTATAACAAAATGGTCCTCTTCTTCTGCCATTAAAATTAATTACATTAGCATTGAAAGATGCAAAAGAAAAAGAATTATTATATAGTCTTATATTCTTTTTAAAGTTACCTGATTTTTTATGTAACCCTTCTAACAAAAGCCTTAATTCATCTGGATATTGTATTGAAGTTAATACAAAACCTCCATGACTACAGCAGTCATTAAAACTAACTTTTTTACCAGCAACTTTTTCATCTTTAAAATGTTTAGCTTGACAATGTGTGCAATAATTATTCATCGGACCTAGATAATTTTCAACATTTAACTCATTTTTAATTTGATGCTTTAATCGAGTATTCTTTGTTTTTAACAAAGAACTTGTATCACTATTTTCATTTTTTAATTTAAGGTTCTCAGTATATTCAATTTTGGATTCGACTTGAAGTTTTTTCTTAGTTGAAGTGTGCTTTTCACCTAAATAATTTACGTTATCAATTGTACGTTTTAATTTTTTCCTCTCACGATAATTTTTTTGTATTTCAACCCTACTTTCTTTAAGTGTTTTCGATGCTATATTTTCTTCATTCATTTCATTTATTATTCTCGGGAAAGAAATGGATGTGTATGCTTCCTCTGAATATTTTTCATTGTCAATTTTACCTTTTAAGTTTTGTCTCTCACGATAATTTTTTTGAATTTCAGCCCTACTTTGTTTAAGTGTTGTTGATGCAATATTTCAATCATTTATTTTATTTATTTCTCTCGGAAAAGAAATGGAAGTGTGTGCCTTTTCTGAATAATTTGCATTATCAATTTTAAGTTTTAATTTTTGCCTCTCACGATAACTTTTTTGAATTTCAGCCCTACTTTGTTTAAGTGTTGTTTGTGCAATATTTCCTTCATTTATTTCATTTATTATGCTCGGGAAAGAAATTTCTTTCTTAATAGAGTTTTTAGAAAAGTTTGATTCTCCACACAGAAGTTGAATATCATTTTTATTTAAAAGGCAATTCCAGTCATAAGCAACTATGCAAGATCTACTATTAAAAAGTTGTACAGAGGGAAATTTACATAAACTATTGTTTTCGAACATTAGCATTAAATGATTTTTCATATTACAATAATAGTAATTGACAGAGTGGGGCATAATATTGAAAAACAACGATGTTGCGAATGCTATTGCATATACTCCACAAGAAAGACTGTATTCTGGTTGTTGATCAACAGTTCTGAAAACTACTGGTGGTTCAAAGGGATATAATCTAATTAAATAATCTCTTTGATCATGATTTAAATATTTTTTATTAAGGCTATCAAAAATGTAAAGGCTTATTCCATCATAATAAGTACAAATCCAATGACCAGATTTATAAGATCCACTAAAAAGTATTTGAATGTGCTGATTACTTTTCTCGACTGGAACTATCAAATCAAGTGTTTGTAAACACAAAGTATTTTCCATATTATAAAAAAAATTTGATTGTCTTCCCAATAGCTTTTGAAATTCATACATATGATCATTATTTAGCATTGCTCCTTCAGTGACAATAATACTTAAATCATGAGTAGTGAAATTAACAGTTTCTCATTTGTTAGACATTGTTCTTTTATTTTATAAAATTTACTTATATCAAGGAATTATATAAAAATTTAAAAATAGTAATATTACATTAGAATTTTAAGATCAAGTTTTATACATTTAATTAAAAATTTTATAATTTCCTTTTATTCAATGTTATTACCAAATTTTGCCACTTATAGAAAATAAAAACAAATTTACAATTCTCTCCTTATTCAAAACTTTTAAATTTTTCCTTGTATCCAATATAATCCATGTCCAATTTTGTCTTTCATCCAAAACTAATTTCCAATTTTGTCTCTTATCCAATATATAACCAATTTACTATTTTTCCTTTAATCCAATTTAACCAATTTCCAGCTTTCTTTTTATCAAATAATTTTCAATTTTGCCTTTTATCCAATATAACCAATTTCCAGCTTTTTTATCCAATATTACCAATTTCCAACTGTGCCTTTTATCCAATATAACCAATTTCCAATTTTGCATTTTATCTAATAAAACCAATTTCGACTTTAATCCAATATAACCAATTTTCAATTTTGCCTTTTATCCAATATAGTCAATTTCTAGCTTTTTTATCCAATATTACCAATTTCCAATTTTGCCTTTTATCCAATTATAGATGATTTATAAAGTTATAACAAATTTTTATAAACTTATTAATAAACATAAAAAATTAACTTTATTAAAACTAAACACAACTCAATTTAATTATTTAAATAAATAATGATTGAAAAAAAATTACAAACAGTATGTTAATGTAATTCTATTATTAATTTACTATTCACTTATTATCACTAATTATATTCACTAATACTTACTATTCACTAATTCACGAAGTATTCACACTTATAATTCACTTATTTATTTAACTTTATATTAACTCACATATAGTGAGTGAATTCACCAGGAATTATAAATTTTTTTTAAACTTAATTTTTTCATTGAAGACACGTAGAACGTGCCCAAGAAAAATAATCGACGATATGATTTTGAAATTAAATTTTCGTTCTTTATATTTAAGAAGTGGTGGTAAGCCCTAAGCGTGAGATTCCTCTTCGCACTCGTAGATTGATTCTGAGGCCATATATACCTGTATTAGACCCTACGAAGGATTACCACAAACAATACGAACCCTTGAACAACAGCCTTTGTAAATGAGGGACCCAGGTATCTTCCTTCATCGCAAGGAAAATTGTAGACAAATGTCAATGTATATATATATATATATATATATATATATATATATATATATATATATATATATATATATATACTTTCTGATTGAAACACAATAGGTAACGTCTGGGTAACGGCGCCAGTAACGCTGGCTTTAGTAACGGCTACCTTTCTTTCTTTCTCTAAAGGAATATAAACAGGAATGTCTCTCTTTACCTAATTTGCATAACTGCTGATTTTATATAAGGATATTAAATATTAACGGTTGAAAAGGCACGTTCTTCACCGTTCGTTTGAAGAAGATATGTTTCTGAGCGCTTTCGCGAAATGGCATGTTTTTCACTTTTCTTTTTGAAACGGCATCTTTTTCACCGTTTAGCTGAGTCGGCATGTTGCTGCTCCCAAGCGACGTATGATGATAGCTAAAATTCCTATATACATCAAATACCTAATTTTATCTTTAAATAATATTACCCCTCCTACTATTATACTTATTACTCTGAAAGATCTCAAAATTGGTCAAGGTCTAACTGTAACTAGATGCAAAATTAAATTATTAAATACTTTCATAATTAGTTTCTGAAGAATATAAAACTCTTAAGATTTAATAAACATATGATTGAATAAAAAAAACAGCAACTTCTAATAATATCAATAAACATTGAATTAAAACTAAACCCATTACCAACACTCCCAATATCTGATGAGACTGGCTTATTAAAGTAATTAATAAATGACCAGCAATTATATTAGCAGATAATCGATCTGACAAAGTTAATGGCCGAATAATATTCCTAATTAACTTAATTAATACTATAAATGGTATTAAAATATTAGGTGTCCCCTGAGGAGTTAAATGAATAAATATATGATTACAAAAATTAACTCAACCAAAAATTATTATCCTTCATCAAATTAATAATGATATTACAAGTGTAACACGAATATGCCTTATACTAGAAAAAATATAAGGAAACAAACTGACAAAATTATTTAATATAATAAAAGTAAATAAAAATATAAATAATAAAATATTTATTTTATTAAAATTAAATAAAGAAATTTTAACTTCATCTATAACCCCTTTAATAATTAATTTTCACAAAATATAATATTTACTAGAAATAATTCAATAAATCTGAGGAATAAATAATCTTAAAACTATTATCCTTACTCAATTTAAAGAATACCTTACTCTTCTTGATGGATCAAAAACTCTAAATAAATTTGTTATCATCTAACACTTCAATCTATCTTCTTAATCTTTTTTTTACTTTTTTAAAATAAAAATTAAAAAAAACCACTTAATAAAATTATGTAAAAAACTCAGAAAATTATAGAATAAATTAATATTAATGTTACATCCCAGTAACATTCTTAATTTCACTTAAATTTTTAACTTTCTGAATTAAATAAAATGTTCAATACAAAAACGAATATAGTTTATATTCAGGATAAAAATATGTAAATAATAAATAAATGTAATAACAAATATCAGCAACTTTACAGGAATTTAGAGCAATCCTTGTTATTTATCATAAAATATGTAATTTTGAGAATCTCAAGAAGCACGATAAGTGAACGACATAGGAATGTTGTAGACGAAAGTAGGTGAAAAGCGAGGCGCCATGCCAAGGACAAGCGATGCAAGCTCAAGCTTGTATCGTTCACGCGAGCTCTTACTCCTAGACAACAGTATGTAACTCGATCTTCACTTTCCATATATGGTACAAATTTTAGGTCATTTATCGAGAAATGTGAGCTCCTCAAAAACAAGCTATAAATAGTTTTAAGACGAACAAGGGAGAATTCTTAGAAGATAACATACTTTACCCCCATAACTCTCTATGAACATCCCACTTTTTGTCAATTTTAGAGTATATAAGCAAGAGCTTTCTTTAAGAAAGATGTCAAATGTTCCGGTGCGGTTTTATAGACCAGTAGTCATTGTAGAGCGACCCTTCAGTTTTATACGAATTTGTATTATCCTTTCTTTAATCGGCAATTACGGATAGAATTGTACTCGATTATTGTGCAAGTCTACTTTGTTTTTCACTTAGAAACAAGTTTCTTTCCCTAAGGTATGCAAGAAAGGCAATTTGACACTTAGAATTTATAATTTCAATATATTAACTGTCGTATTTTTCGTGTCAAGTCTCATTATCAAATCATTGATGGTTCACGTAATGTTATCAGTTATGCAGGCGCTCAATTTAGTCCAGTAGAATCTCGTTATTCTCGATTTGAACAGGAATGTCACGCAGTAGAATGGGCCATCAAACGTTATCGTCCTGAACTCGAAGTTGCACAATTCCATGTATATAGCAGCCCCAAAGCCTTAAAAAGGTTGCAAGTTTCTAAGGAAACAATACCAAAATTAAGTCACTGGGCTCGATTCCTGGATGATTTCGATTACGTCATTGACGCACGTACAAACGCTGATTCAGAGTTGGTTTCTACTTTGGCTCAAATACCAACAGAAGAAAATAATAAAGTTGAAGACTCAAATTTACTTCTTCCACCCGAAATTCGACTTCAAATCGAAACACCTTTTCTGGCTCAAATCACATCATCAAATTTCTTCGAAGAAATCATTTCGTTACAGCAAGACGACGAAGATATCACTAAACAGGCTTGAAGATGGACAAATGTCATCGAACAGCATCAATTAACCAAAGAAGGATTTTTTCAGAGAAAAAATTGTCAAGGATATTGGGTGTTAAGAGTACCAAAAGTTTCTTACCAGAGATTGTTGTATGAATATCATGATTCTAGTCTTGCAGGACATCCATTGCTGTGGATCTTATGGGACCATATCCTCGCTCCCCCCAAGGAAAACGGTTTCTGCTCGTGACAACGGACCTTTATTCAAGATGGGTTGAAGCTTTCCCTTTAGCTTCCTCCAAAACTCATCAAATTACTGCTCTATTGGAAAGAAAAGTATTTAGTCGTTTCGGTTACCCTGAATCTATCATCTCAGATAACGGATCTCAATTCACCAGTAATAATTAGAAAAAATCGTGCGAAAAGTGGAGTTGCATTGCATGGTATACACCTATATACCACCCGCAGGCAAATCCAACCGAACGAAGAAACCAGGAGCTGAAGAAAGGATTGAGATTCCGCTTGATCAATTGTGAACACAAACATTGGGACTCTCGACTCGTTGAAATTTTATTTAATATAAGAAATCGACGCAACGCTGCAACCGGACGGACGCCGAGTCAAGTCTTCTTTGGAACGTCGACGAGAAAACCTGGAGAATCGGTTTTATCGACTAAAGAAACCTCTTCCTCACAATTAAAGGAACAAAATAAACAAATCGATGAACATCAACCCCAATATATCAAAAGATATGCCAAACCTGATCAATCTAAGAAAAGATTACAGGTTGGTGATTTTGTTTATGTACGAACTCATCCGTTATCTGACAAAGAAAAGGGATTTAATGCAGGTTTAGCTCCCCGTGGAGATGGACCCTACAAAATAAAAAGACATTGTGGTGGTGAAATTTATGAAATCGAACAAAAAAATCGAATTGTAAAAATCCATAGTAATGATCTTCGTTACGCCCATCCTCGTAAAAAAATATTCCTTGAAACACCTCGTCAGTTGAACACCACACAAGAAATCGACAATCAGGAAAATGAAATGCTGGACAAAATTAATCAACAATCAAGTCCCGAGACATTTTTGATTCCAACGCAAAGAAACCTGGTCGACCTCGAAAGAAAAAGGTACCTGAACCACCTGAAAACAAGTTGTTAATTTCATGACCATTTTGCTTCCTCAAAATATTATAAACCAATTGCTTAATTTAATTTTAATATGTTATGGTAATATTTCAAAAAAAAAATTTTGAATTTTATGTGAAAAAGAAAAATATTGATAAATTTTGATAAAATGTGCACTTTGTATATATCAATCGATTCGTTTTTTTGTCAGGAATGTAATTTTGAGAATAATTTATAAAAATATTAAGAAATAAAAAAGTTATTTCAAAAAATTCAAAAAAATTTTTTTTTAATTTTGAAAAAATTGTATAAAAAAAAATTTTGTGGATAAATTTGAAAATCCTTGTGTCAGATTTTAGGTATTAATGATTGCAATAAACCTGCAAAATCTCAGGGCAATTCATTAAAATTTGTTTGAGATAATTTGTACACAATTTTTTGTGACACACACACACATACACATACATCTGGACATTTGCTCAGAATTTAATATACATATATCCTAGATGAAAATGAGTCCATATAACCATGTTTTGAAAAATTGAAAATCGTCACGAATGCAAAGCTTCCTCATGAGGAAGCAAAATAAACAAAATTAGTACAGAAATTTCAAATTTTACACCCTATAACTTACGTTCAAAAAAAATTAATTAATTAATAATTTTAAAAAATATATATAATAAAAAAATAAAAAAAATTTGACAGTCTTGCAACTTCATGTTATTTGAGACACATTTGTTTAACTTGACAACGGCAAAGGTTACAAATAACCAACCGAATTTTTTTTCACGGAAAAACAATAGACGGTTGAATTTTAATTTCAGGGAAATTGTGAAAAAAGCTTTAAAGTATATTTTTGGGGTCGCTGATTACAGATCTTCATTCAGATTTGAAAAATTCAAAATGGCGGATCCAATATGGCGGTCGAGGTTTATAAAAATTAATCAGATTAACTCGAAATTTGTTATTCGGGGGTTTTTGGATCCGCCATTTTGCATTTTTAAAAACTGACATCAAATTCGTAATCGGCGACCCTTAAAACCCCCGAGTAACAATTTTCAAGTAAATCTGATTGATTTTTAAGGACCTCCGTAATGCGTTTTTTTTTCTCTTGCACCCCTTGACATATACCCACCCCCTACTTTAAGGGTTCATGCAATCAATTTGGCTTTGGGCTCATTTTAAAGAGCAAAGATCAATTGTCAATTTCTGACAATAGCGATGGTTCTAGCACGTCAGTGTTTAGCTCTACAATGTTTCAAAAATGGCCAAAAACGCTGTTTTTAGGGGTTTCAACCCCCTTTTTCTCGAAAACCTGACGTGATGGCAAGTTTTTGAACCCAGATTCGTGTTCAGCGCGCAAAATGCCTTCGGAAACACCTGGAGCCATCTTATTTGCAAAACCCATGCAGGGCTGTGTAATCAACTACTATTAACAATTGTATTTTAATATTTATATTAAAATAATTATAAGCAAATCATTTCTTTTTAAAATAAATAATTTCTTTTTGCTTATAAATTAAAATTTAAAATTATATTATATTTTGTAGTATGAATAAATAAATATAATTAAATCTTAAAGTTAATCCTTTAAAATTTTTAATTTTTCATTTAAATTAATATAAAAAAATTAATATTCAATAAAAAATTATAAATTAAATTTATATATTAAAAAATTAAATATCACTAATTTCAATTAACATTTAATTACAAAAATTTTATTTTAAACAAATTTATTACTCTAATTTAATAAAATTTTATCTTAATTAATTTCGAAATTTTTATTTAAATAAATAATTTTAATTAACCCTAATACAAAAGGAAAATAAATTAAATTTTTATTTAATTAAATAAATTTTTCTTTTACAATACATTTTTATATAATTTAATTAATTCAGTTAATTTACTAAAACTTAATTTAAATTATTAATATTTTAAAAAACAAAAATTTTATTTTTTAAATAATTTTATTTTAAATTACTTTTAATTTAAAGACACTTTCCAGTACATTTACTTTGTTACGACTTACTTAATTTTAAATAAATTTCTTTATCTATTAAATTAATTTGACGGGCAAATTGTACATATTTTAAAATTAAATCAAATTAATTAATTAATTAATTTTACATTAAAATCCTATTTTATATATAAATTAAATATAATTGAATAAATAAAAATTTATTGTAATTCAATTAACCCTTATCTTCAAATTAGGGGAGAGTGGGGCAAACCGGACCCCCTTAATATTTCCGAAATGGCGAAATTGGCAAAAGTGCTATTTAGAAATTTGAAACAACCTTGTATAGTATAGCTTATTTTTTCAATTTGACATTTTTTACTTTTGTTTGTGCAACGCTGGGAGCAAAAGTTTTTTTCTACACTTTTTCAATTTTTTTCTTAAGGGAATTCTGATGAAATCGTGTAAAATTTCCAAAAATGAGGTTTTGGGTTTTGAAGGTACACACCTCAGGATTATTTACCACCAAAAACTTAGATGAATTTGCAAAGCGTTTCTTTTTGACAAACATTTCTTCTCAAAATGGGTCTGTGGGGCAAACCGGCCATAGGATATTTCCATTGAATTAAAGTTTCATAAAAATTATTTTTAAATAAAATGTTTCTTTCATTAAAATATTTACTTACAATGAAAAAAATTGTCTTCCAATGAGAATTGGACCCTTTAATATTGTTTCTCTGATAACGACAAACATTTTTATTTTTTTATTAAAAAAAATATTTATTTAATTAAAATTCAATCCTGAATTATTATTTGCATTACTACAACCATTGTTTGCATGATTCTTTATGTTTTTTATTATTATAGATTATGTAAATGCAATATTATAAATAAAAAACCAAAACTGTCCGGTTTACCCCAGGGGGTGGGGCAAACCGGACCGTTTGCAAAATTTTTTTAAGTTAACACAGAAACTAAACAATAAAAGATGAAGTATAGGTGTCTCTGGAAAAAGTTGCGCAATTAAATGATCTTTCAAACAAGCCCTCAAAAAATGAAATCGGTTGATTCGTTTAGTCACAAGAGTCGAAAAACCGTTAGGGGGTCCGGTTTTCCCCACTCTCCCCTACATATTAATTTAAATTATTTTTTATAATATAAAATTGAAAAAAAATTTTAAATAAAAATATATAAATATTTAAAATAATAAGCATCTCTTATTGTGGATTATCAATATAATCATCAAATTCCTCTAAATAAATTAAAATACCACCATATCTAATAATTCCAATCTAAAAATTTACTTTATTAATATTTTATCCATAACTTTTAATAATAGGGTATCTAATCCTAATTTTAAACTTTAAGCTTTATAACCATAAATTAAATATAATTCAATTAATATAATTTAAATAATTAAATTATTTCACTATAAATTTAATTTTTACTAATAAATAAATTACTTTTAATTTTATTTTAATATTTAATTAAATTAATCTTATACATAAAGTCTAGCCGCTATTGCTGGCACTTTAAATTTATTTGTAATATAAATTTTAAAAATTAAAATTTCCTTTTCATATTTAAAATTTTAAATTAACTAATTAATAAATATTATTTAAACATACATTATAAAATTATATATATATATATATATATTTAAATAAATTTATAAATTAATATATAATATAAATTTATTAAAAAGTTTTATTTAACATAAATTCTTTAAATTTGCAATTTAAAATATTTTATAAACTATAAAACTAAATAAAATATCAATTCCAAATTTTTTAAATTAAATAATTTATAAAAAATATATAAATATATAAAATATAATAAAGATAAAATTTGTTCAATTTCCATATAAGGATAATCAATTGGTTTCATTACAATCCATGTTAATAAAATAAAAAAATTAATAAATATTCAATATAACATTTGATTTAAAGGACAATTAACTTCTCTTATAAACTCTCACCCCAAAAAAGGTAAAGAAATAAAATTAAAACAGACATACCTAAAACAACAACACCACCCAATTTACTAGGAATAGAACGTAAAATTGCATAAGCAAAAAGAAAATATCATTCAGGTTAAATATGAACTTGAGTAACTATTGGATTTGCTAAATTGAAATTTTCAGGGTCACCCAAAATATATGGAGATACACATCTAATTCAAAGTAGCTTAATTACTATAATTGGTAAAACTAAAAAATCTTTAATAAGAAAATATTTATGAAAAGGATTTTTATTTAAATCTCTATTAACCCCTAAAGGATTACTAGACCCATATATATGTAAAGAAAATAAATGAATTAAAACAATTACTATAATTACTAAAGGTAAAATAAAATGTAATATATAGAAACGTCTTAATGTAGAAGCCTCCACCCTAAACCCTCCTCAAACCCATCCAATGTCATTCACAATCTGAATTTTTAGACTTATAATTTTAGCCTGATCTAATATAAGATTTAAAAAAATTTATTTTATTTTATTAATTATACTAATAATATTTTTAATAATATCATTTTTATTAATAAGATATATTAGATTTTATATATTTTTTTGAAGCAAGAATAATCCCAACATTATTTCTAATGTTAGGATGAGGAGCCCAATTTGAACGAATAGAAGCAGGAATTTATATACTTATTTACACTCTATTTGCCTCTCTCCTCTTAATAATCATTTTAATTAAATTACCTAAGGCACATGTTGAAGCCCCTGTTACTGGTTCAATAATTCTAGCAGCAATCATATTAAAACTAGGAGGATACGGTATCTTACGAATAATATTTATTATAGAATTTATAAATTCATCATATAATCTTTATATCTCCTCTCTAAGCTTATTTGGATCCCTTTTAACTTCATTAATCTGTTTAAAACAAATAGACATAAAGAAATTAGTAGCCTACTCTTCTGAAGTTCATATAAGTCTAATAGTAGCTAGTTTAATTACTATAAATCTCACAGGTATACTAGGAAGATTAATAATAATAATTAGGCATGGATTATACTGCTCTGCTTTATTTTATTTAGTTAATATCTCTTATTTTCATCTCAAATAACGTAGAACACTTTTAAATAAAGGTTTAATAAATATCACTCCTTCCCTAACTTTATTTTGATTCATTTTAAACATTCTTCGTATAGCAGCTCCCCCCTCACTTAATATATTTAGAGAAATTCTATTAATTAATAGAATAATAAATTAATCAAAATTTTAAGATTTTCAAGAGTTCTATATTCTATATTTTTCTATAGATCCACACAACATGGATCAATAAATAAGAATATTAAAATTTTTATTTTTATTAATATACAAGAATTCCTTACTTTAATCCTTCATACTATCCCACTATTAACCCTAATCACTAATTTTTATTATTTAAATAATTTAATTTAAAAATATTGATTTGTGGTATCAAAAATATATTAACGTATTTTAAATAATCATTCATGATATTTATATAAACATTTTAATAATTATATGAAGAATTACTTTTATTTATAGGTTAATATTAATTTGATCAAAAAATATTTATTTAATTAAATGAAATATTATTTCTTTAATAAATATAAACTTTGAACTAAACTTTTTACTAGACTGATTAAAATTAATATTTATTAGAGTAGTTCTATTAATTTCTTCAATAGTAATACTATACAGAAAAGAATACATAATAATAGAAATTAAAAATCCTATTTTATTAAAATTTTAATACTTTTTGTAATTTCTATATTTTTAATAATTATGAGAACAAATATATTAAGCATTATTCTAGGTTGAGACGGATTAGGATTAATTTCTTACTGTCTAATTATTTATTACCAATCCTCTAATTCCTTTAATTCAGGTATATTAACTTAAATAACAAATCGAATTGGAGACGTTATAATTCTTATTTAGTACAGTCGCCCTGTATTTTTTCGTGCCAAAATTGATACCTGAAGTCTAATTGTGGATTCATATAGTGTGGGGTGGTAGTATGAAGATGTACATGTTTCCCACTCGAGATTTTTTAAGCTGTGCGTTATAAACAAGTTTAAAGGTGCCGAAAACAGTTTTTTTGATGACCGTTCTTTCCCATCAAATTATAGGGGGAAAAGTTGTTAATAAAAGTTATAGAGCTCAGAAATACCTTTAAAATGATGGGTTATATGTTAAAATTGGTTCATTTGTTTACTTGCAAATGAATTTAAACCACTAAAAATGGTACTTTCTAATTTGTTTCATAACTTAAACAAAAGTTAACAAATTCTTTCGATATTCTCCAAAAATGTACCTCTCAAGATCCTCAAGATGTGTGCCAAATCTTAATGCGATTCGATAAATAGTTTATGAGAAATTCCATTTCTTAACTAAAGACATGATTTTTTAAAATGTAATTTCTACATTTTTGGCCGGATGAAAATCAATTTTTTTTGTTGGGTTCTCTTCATGAAATGTCAATCCATCAATCACAGTTTGTTGCGAATTGAATTTTTATAAGAAAACTGGTTTTTTTGGGGGGAGAAATTTTTGGCTTATAAACAAATGAACACTACATCAACAATTTTTACTTTAACAATTTGTCATAAACGCCATTTGATTAGTTATTCTTTCCTGCAAATTTAGCAAAAAAAATTTTGATCTAGGTCAAAATGGGGGGGAGATAATTTTTTTATTTCAAAAAATTCCTGAGCCTTTAATTATTAATATTCTTTTTTTATTATATTTTTTTAGTTGATTAGTCATACTAATTATAAAAAAATCAATCTAAACATCTATGCACTTCTTGTTCGTAAAAAAAATCCTAAAAAGTATGCAACGTTTGAATGCCTTTAGAGCAGCCTATCTGCTCTAGGCTGCATAGTGGGGGACATCATCAGTCGCTCGCTCTAAAGTTGAATTCAAACTTTTAAATTCGTAAAAGTTGTCATAACATTAAAAAAAATTGATGAATTTTGATCATTTTTTTAACTGTGCTAAAATTTTCTCAGGAATTCGAATTTTTAATTTGCTTTTTGGAAAATTTATAAACAATGTCAAAAAATTATTAATTAAAAAAAATTTTTTTTGTTTTTTTTTTAAATTCATTTTTTTCAAATTTTTTATTTTAAACTGCTCGAATAATAGAAGCAATACAAATTTATTAAGGTTTTCGGTAAAACGCTATTCACAGAATTTTTTTTTTATCCAAAATTGAGGTGTTTTCGAAATATATGTCAAAGTATTAGTATAATATTGTTTTGCGAATAGCATTTTTTCAAAAACCTTAATTCTTTTAATGCAAAAATAATAAATTTGTATTGCTTTTATTATTCGAGCAGTTAAAAATAAAAAATTTGAAAAAAATGAATTTAAAAAAAAAACAAAAAAATTTTTTTTAATTAATAATTTTTTGACATTTTTAATAAATTTTCCAAAAAGCAAATTGAAAATTCGAATTCCTGAGAAAATTTTAGCACAGTTAAAAAAATGATCAAAATTCATCAATTTTTTTTAATGTTATGACAACTTTTACGAATTTAAAAGTTTGAATTCAACTTTAGCGCGAGCGACTGATGATGTCCCCCACTATGCAGCCTAGAGCAGATAGGCTGCTCTAAGGCATTCAAACGTTGCATACTTTTTAGGATTTTTTTTACGAACAAGAAGTGCATAGATGTTTAGATTGATTTTTTTATAATTAGTATGACTAATCAACTAAAAAAATATAATAAAAAAAGAATATTAACAATTAAAGGCTCAGGAATTTTTTGAAATAAAAAAATTATCTCCCCCCCCTTTTGACCTACATCAAAATTTTTTTTGCAAAATTTACAGGAAAGAATAACTAATCAAATGGCGTTTATGACAAATTGTTAAAGTAAAAATTGTTGATGTAGTGTTCATTTGTTTATAAGCCAAAAATTTCTCCCCCCAAAAAACCAGTTTTCTTGTAAAAATTCAATTCGCTACAAATTGTGATTGATGGATTGACATTTCATGAAGAGAACCCAACAAAAAAAATTGATTTTCATCCGGCCAAAAATGTAGAAATTACATTTTAAAAAATCATGTCTTTAGTTAAGAAATGGAATTTCTCATAAACTATTTATCGAATCGCATTAAGATTTGGCACACATCTTGAGGGTCTTGAGAGGTACACTTTTGGAGAATATCAAAAGAATTTATTAACTTTTGTTTAAGTTATTAAACAAATTAGAAAGTACCATTTTTAGTGGTTTAAATTTATTTGCAAGTAAACAAATGAACCAATTTTAACATATGACCCATCATTTTAAAGGTATTTCCGAACTCTATAACTTTTATTAACAGCTTTTCCCCCTATAATTTGATGGGAAAGAACGGTCATCAAAAAAACTATTTTTCGGCATCTTCAAACTTGTTTATAACGCACAGCTTAAAAAATCTCGAGTGGAAACATATACATCTTCATACTTCCACCCCACACTATATGAATCCACAATCAGACTTCAGGTTTCAATTTTGGCACAGGGCGACTGGACTAATTATAATCTTTTTAAGAATAAATTTTAGATCTTGAAATTCATGCCTGAAAGAGCTCAAATTCCATTTTCTATGTGACTTCCAGCTGCTATTGCTGCACCTACCCCAGTTTTATCCCTAGTTCATTCCTGTACTTTAGTAACTGCAGGAGTTTATATTTTAATCCGATTCAACTTAATTTTTACAAATTTATCTCTTTCTATTCTAATTATTGGTCTATTAACTTTACTCCTAGCAAGAATCAATGCATTTTTTGAATTTGATCTAAAAAATTATTGCTTTCTCAACTTTACGGCAATTAGGATTAATAATTAACATACTTACATTTCAACTTCCAAACTATGTATTCTTTCGTCTTATTTCTCATGCCATACTTAAATCATTACTCTTTTTATGTTCCGGAATTATAATTCATTTTATAATAAATAATCAAGATATTCGTTTAATAGGATCATTAATTTATGAATCCTCTATAGTAATTATATTTTTTAACTACTCATCCCTTAGAGGTTTCCCATTTCTATCCGGATACTACTCTAAAGACTTAATCTTTGAAATAACATTAAATTTTTTAATTATCCCAATTATCATAATTTTAATATACACCTCAATTTCATTAACAATAATTTATTCTTTCCGATAATTATTTTATTTAACTTTTAATACCCCTTGTCATACCTCTATAATTATAAAAATGACAATTTTTTAATAAATTTCTCAATTTTTTCATTATTCATTATAACAAATATTTTCGGAAACCTAATTAAGGGAGGAGCCTACTTTAGAAGGCTTAAAAATAGCTCTTTTTAAGAATTTTTTTAGGAAGGAGAAAAATAACTTAGACCTCCGGGCTTTTTGAGATGTTTTTGTACATATTTAAAGCATTTGTGAAAAAATGTTTGACATGAAATATTAAAAAATAGATAAGTTAAAATTAATTGTTAATAGTGGTGCACATCTGGATTTAAAAAACAGCGGGCACGATAGAGACCGCAATTCTTGTTTGAAACATAAAAATAAAGAAAAATTTTAAAGTTTACATATGTAGTTTCTATTTGAACTAAAAAAATTCCAAAGAAATAGTGAAACTCGATAATTTTGAGTGATAAAAACGGAAAATCATTTTTTTGAAAAAAATATAATGCCTTTAACTGGCTCTCAAAATTGTTAAAAAAAATGTTTTCAAATTTTTTTTAGTTCAAGTAGAAGAGGGATTAATACTGAGTAAAACAAGCCATCATTCATTAAAATCGGTCAAGGCGTTTTCTGTCAATCTGCTCGAATTTTTCATAAAAAATCGCGATTTTAAGTCACTGAACAAAATTTTATCTACTTTCGAAAAATAAACAAATAAATTTTTTTTACATTTCCTCTAGTTTATTTATAACAATTTAACAATTGGTTGTAACCATCAATGTTTTTTAACTTAATTTTTTACACTCGACAAAAATCAACGAAAAACTTGAAAAATAATTTAAATTGGCCTCTAAAACTTTAGGTACATATTCTTGGATGTATTTTCTAAAGATTTAAGCAAAAAAAATCAATTTTTTTATCATGTAAAGTAGGCTCCCCCCTTAATTGAATAAGATTTAATAGAATTAATTTAAGAATTTTAAATTTTAATAAAAAACGTTTATTTACATAAGTATACTTATAAGAAGATTATTTTTTTATCAATATTAACTTTTTTAAGTCCTAAAAAATTGAAATTTTTCCCTTACTTCTTTAATTTAATAAATTTTATACATTTAAATAAATTAACTTTATTATTAAATTATTTTTTAATAAATAATGTCAATAAATTATTTTATTTAAATGAAACTATATGAAATGAATTTTATACTAAATTAATCAAATTACAATTAAAAATCTTTTTCAAGTTAATATCATCAATTTATCATAACGAATTCGAGGGAAACTTCCTCGAAACAAAATAATTAAAATTATTATAAATACTCTCATAACTAATCTAACCCTTTTAAATCTTGTAAAATAATATAATACTAGTAAATACAGTACCGGCCAGAATTGTCAGTCCACTTACAAAATTCGTATTAAAAACATGCCTCTCGTTTTTTGATAAAAATTAGTTAAAAATAAGTCTAGAAAAATTTAAAAATAACCATTGGAAAGCTTATTAAATTTCGCATGAAATGAGCTGAAGTTCAAAACTATTCGTTAAATAGAAACTGAGTTAGAGTATGAGAAATATCGTCTAATTTTCTGATTTTTGAAAATTCTGTTATCCAACTTCAAGTTCAGGATTGCTCTAAACGAGGTTAAAAAAAATTCAATTTCACATATAATAAACCTTGAGATCTCCTCTTTAAAAGTAGACTAAGTAGCTTAAAAAATATAACGTGGTTTAAAAGATATTGGAGATTTTAAAAAGGTCTGCACGATTCACAAACAAACCATCATTCAAGCAAAACAGTCACATCGCGCCTCATAGCCAGGGCCGAATAGGACGCTTTATCAAAAACGGGCCCCATTATTATAATTAATTATGAATTATAATTAATTATGAATTATTATTAATTATTAATTATTAATTTTTTTTTGCTTAGGGAATTTGGGAAATCTGCCTACATATACCTTGGATTCCGCACTCCAAGGTTATGTGGGGTTGGTATAATAATAAATCAAAATAAAGAAAAAATAAATAATATAGTAAATTTAGAATACTGGCGACCTACTGCCAGCCAGACCCACTAAAACCCGTAACCCTTCTTTTGGAGCCCTTTACCCTCCCTCGGAACTGTCGTAAGACTTTAGCCTTCGAGGGTGGCGCTCCAACTCTGTCGCTGCTGCGACTTTGTTCTTTACCTGCGGTTCTCCTGCGTCAATAGTTAAAATTCCAAACTATTATAATATACAAGCGGAATCAACAGCACAACAATAATAAAAGGAAATGTTAAAAAGAGTAAAATATGCCAAGAGGTAAAATATTCAACAGGTGTAAAACAAAAAACATATAAAATAAACAGATGTATAAAGTCAAAAAGGTAAAAGCTGTATATGGACAAGTAAATCACAGAATAAGTTAAAATTGTATAAGGACACATAAAACACGAATTAAAATAAAAGTGTATAAAGACAAATAAATCACAAAATAAATTAATACAAAAAAACGAACAAACAAATTAAAAGCTGTTTAAATTACGCTTTTTGGCGGACGTCGAGATCCTTCCATGACATAACCGAGATTATGAAGTTCTCGACTTGCCGCCAATTCTCCTCTGACTGGGTCATCAGCGATACCATGTTCTCCGGTGTAACTTGACTGTTTACACCTTCGAACATGGCCCGCCTCTCCAGGTCCCATTTTTTGCATGAGAAGAGGGTTTGCTCTGCGTTGTCCACAGCAAATTGGCAGTACGCACACACCTCATTCTAGCGTAATTTAAAGCGACACAGGTACGAGTTAAAACACCAGTGACCCGTGAGCGCCTGTGTCAAATAATAGGAAACCTGACCGTGTTTCCTATTTATCCAGGTGGCGAGTACCGGGATAAGGCGATAGGTCCATCGACCTTTTTCCTCACCATCCCATCTCTCTTGCCATCTTTCTATGAGCCTGTACCTCGCTTCTTTGCGTATCAGGCCCTTGCTTGGTCTTATTTCCTCATCCAGGGAACTTCTTTCTTTAGAAAAGAGAAACATTTCTTCCCTTTCCCTCGCCAAAAGATCTGCTGGCGGGACACTTGCAAGGACCTGCACAGCACTCGTAGATACCGTCTTATATGCAGAGATGATACGCGTAGTTATCGATCTCTGCGCAGACAGTATCTTATCACAGATGGTTTGACATCTTTTACTTCTCAGAGATGGGGCCCACGCTGGTGCTGCATAAAGCATTTTAGCATGAGCGACACTTGCCACCAGTCTTCGTTTTTCTTCACGGGGTCGGCCTACGTTTGGCATTAGCCGTGAGAGATTTGCCGCACACTCGATCACCTTATTTGACGCTGTAGCCATGTGGTGGTGGAAATTTAACCTTCCATCCAACTCCACACCAAGATATTCAATTTGCTTACTCCACTTGACCTCGAATCCGTCTATCCCGATTCGTGGGAGCTCATAACCACGTCTGTCTGTGACCAGCAGTGCTTCGGTCTTTTCCAGGGCCATTTCAAGACCTCTGGTATCCAGCCAGTCTTTTGCTAGCCTCAGACATTCGTTCACCAATGTCCCAAGAGCTTCCTCACTTTCGGCAGTGCACACGAACAACGCGTCTTCCGCAAAGCCGATGATCACCGCACCTTCGGGCAGACCCATTCGCAGAAAATCATCGTATGATACATTCCATTTAAATGGACCCACCCTCGAGCCTTGAGGAGCCCCACGTTGCATCTCCTCCTTAAAAGTGCAGGTGTCTCCCTCATATATAACCCACCTGTTGCTAAGATAATTATCCATTATCCGCAACAAGTAGGGCGGCATGTTCTTCATTTTCATCGACTCGATGAGATCTTTCCACCTTGCGGAATTGAACGCGTTGCGTATGTCAATTGCTACCAACGCGCAGAAGCTCTTTTTTTTATCTGGTCCCAATTTGTTTTTTCCTGCTTTGGCTATGTCTACTACTGCCTGGATGGCATCAACTGTAGATTTGCCTTTACGGAAACCAAATTGGTTATCGGATAGATGATTCTCTCCGGTCAAGTGGCTTTGCATTCTCTGCAGAACCATATCTTTTAGAAGTTTACCCATCGTATCCAGCAGGCATATGGGCCTGTACGACGAGACTTTATCTAGAGGTTTTTCACCTTTCCTTAGGAGGACTAACCTCTGTCGCTTCCAGTCGCGGAAGAACTCTCCTCTCTCAAGGCAAAGATTGAAGCATCGAAGCTGAATCTGGGGTGAAGTTTCGATAACCAACTTTAGGATCTCGTTACTTATCCCATCGATTCCAGGCGCCTTGCCAGTTTTCAATCTTTTACCTGCATTTCATAAATCTGTAAGAGTGAAGAGTTCATCCTCACCGACTTCACAGGCACTCCAATCCTTCCTAACCCATGGTTCTGCAGGAGGGAATAAAGCTTTTATTGTCCTTCTGACCCAATCGGGATTGTCCAGGCCGGGGGTCTTTTGCCTCGTCCCTAATTTCTTAGTAACGATTTTAAAAGCCAGACCCCATGGGTCCTTATCGACATCCTCGATTAAGGCTTTCCAGCTACGGCGTCGCGACTTGCGGATCTCTTTCTTGAGGTTCTTTTTCGCCTCCTTGAAAGCTTCTTTCAGCGAGGGATCTCCCTTAGATCGGGTATATGATCTTCTTGCTTTGAGACATTCCTTTCTCAAGGAGGCTAGCTCCTCTGACCACCAGTGCAAGGATTTTCTTACAGAGATGGCGCCTTTGCGTGGCATAGACGCATTGCAAGCGGTGACTATCATGTTCCTCACCGCTCGAACCTCCCCATCCAGACTGCTCGGCCTCTTCACCCAACCAGATTCCTCAATTAAGAGAGATTCCTCCAGGGACCGGCCAAACTTCTCCTTGTCGAGTCTCTTTATATTCCACGAGGAGGTTTTGCGACTAGGAACATCCTGTCTTTTTCCTCCTCGTGTGTCTCCCATCGAGACTGAGAACTCAATGTACTGGTGGTCACTTGCGGTATATTCTTCAGAGACCCGCCAGTCGCTTATGCGGCTTAACAGTTTAGACGATGCGATTGTTAGGTCTATAATCGATCCGATCACACCTCGTCTAAATGTCCATGATTTTCCCCGGTTAACAACTAATAAATTGTTTTCGGAGATCATTTCTCCAATCAGAGTTCCTCTCTTGTCGAGTCTCGTCTCACCCCACTCTGGCCACTTTGCAATAAAATCGCCAGTGATGATGACATCCAGTCTGGATTCTATGAGACTCGATTCTAGGTCTTCTATATTGGCTTCGAAGGCGGTCAAAGGGTCGTTGGGTGAGAAGTAGCAGCTATACATACGTATGTTAGCCACCTCTATCCACACAAACTCGCTCCTCGTCTCCAGGAACTTGTCAACCCGCAGTCCTGGGTTGCATAGTTTGATAGCGTCTCTCTTCGCTTTATCCTGATACCAAGGTGCGAGGTCGCTTCCTTGATACTGCTCACTGCAGAACAGGATGTCGACCTCATGTTCCCTAGCTGTTTGCATCAAGAGCACCTGTGCATCCTTACTTGTATGGAGGTTGACCTGAAGAAGCTTTAAAGATTTGCCCTTTTAAGCTTCTCCAGTTCTTCCTTGTATTATTATTAAGAAATGAGGGTTGTGAATCTATGACCTTTCAGGTCATACCACTAACGCTCGGGTAATCCCTTTACGTTCCCCATAACAGTCCCTATATCCGAAGTCCTTTCTACAGCAGGAGGACTTCGGCCAGGTTTCTGGTAGCAATAACGGTCTCCCCCAGAAAGAAGTAGCCCGTAATGCGTTCCCGCTCCTTCACAAGTGCGGGGCAGTAGCACAACATGTGTATCGAGGTTTCGTGTTCCTCTGCACACCTACGGCACTTCGGGTCGTCTACAATCCCCATTTTGTGCCGATGATAGCGCAGATCACCATGGCCAGTTAATAGCCCTGTTATGATCTTTGCCTCTTTCCTATTTAATTTGCAGAATTCCGCTTTCCTCATAGGGTCAATACTAGTTCCCATGAGTACCTTGGCTTGTCTACAGCCCTTAGTTGCCCGCCACTCCCTTTGGCGTTCCGCAGCTATCCACTGTTTAATTCCCAGTGTCAGGCATTTATTGGAAACACCAATGGGCGGTTCGGGCCCAATAAGTTGTTTTCTAGCCCCTTCTTTGGCTAGCTCATCCGCCCTATCGTTTCCCACGAATCCACTGTGACCAGGGATCCAGAGAAGGGTAACGCGGTTAGTTTCAGCTAGTTTGTTAAGTGCCTCATGACAGTCACCCACCCTCTTACACCATTTTTCTACCTGGTTTAAAGCCTTTTGGGCCACTTCGAGTACAAATTCGAATTGGGGACCGCGGACGATTAACAAAATGTCATCCGCATACCCAATCGCATAGTATCCTGCTTCGGTGAGAGTTCTCAGTAGTTCATCCACCACCAAGGACCAGAGCAAGGGTGAAAGAACACCTCCTTGGGGGCATCCAGAGTTAACTGTCCCTTTCAGGACTGAGTCTCCTTTAGTTGATAAGAGGTTTCTGTTTCTTAACATGTGACAGGTCCAATCAACCACTCCTGTAGGAATATTAAAAGCTGTCATAGCTCTACTTATGGATTCCGGAGAGGCCTGACTAAAAGCCCCTTCTATGTCCATAAAAACACCTACAGCAAAACCCTGACTCTGCAGTTGCCCATCAATTAGGTCAACTGCCCTCGCCAGAGCTGTCTCCGTAGAGCATCCTGCTCTATACGCATATTGATCCTTTTGTAGCGGGAACCGCTCCAAAATCTCACTGCGATATATCTACCCACCAACCTTTCAACTAGTTTTAGAATAAAGGATGTAAGGCTAATGGGACGGAAATCCTTCGGTGAGGTATACCCATTCTTGCCCGCTTTAGGTATGAATACGACTTTCGTACCCCTCCACGCTGTCGGGACATATCCCAGAGTCAAACTCGCTCTCGCAAGCCTCACCAATGGCCCAACAGCCTCGTCCAACGCTCTTTGCAAGAGAACAGGGTAGACGCCATCAGGACCGGGAGACTTGTAGGGACTAAAAGATTCCGCGGCCCATCTGATCCTCTCGGCATTCACGATCCTGTTAGCCAGCTGCCTTCGCGGCCGATACTCAGCCTGTGGAAGGTTTGTTGGCGACCCAGGGTCATGTCCGCCCTCCCCCGACCTTGAAAAGCCCGGAAAGTGTACCTGGACCAGATAAGCCAAGGTCATATCGTCCGACTCAGAGAAAGTCCCATCCGGCAATAATAAAGTGCCCAAAATTGCATCAGGGTTCTTGGCAAGCAGCTTATCCAATCTGGCTGCCTCTTTCCCTTTTTCGATGCTGGAAGAGAAAGCATTCCAAGTGGCTTGTTTTGCTTTCCTTATTTCATTTCTATAGTCGTCTCTCATTTTTGTAAAGTCAGACCAACCATTAGTCGTGCGCCTTTTCTTGGCACGCTTAAAGAGTCTCCTAGTTTCTTTCCTGAGATATTCTAATCTCTCGTTCCACCAGCACACCTCTTTTCCCGAAAATACTTTTGTCGGTTTGCAGCTACCTTCATAAGCTGCCATAATAGCCTTTGTAAAATCATTGGCCGCCTCATCTAGGGTTTGACAATCTCTTATCTTACCCGGTAAACCAGAAAGTGTCCTTCGAAGTTCTGAGTTGTAGCTAGCTCAATCTGTCTTTCTGGGATTACGAATCCACTTAGATTCTAATCGGACAGCAGACTCCACCTCGAAGACTATCTGTGAATAGTCAGAAAGTGAAGGTTCATTAGAAACTCTCCATCTTCTTACCTTATTTACAATGCTTTTGGAGCAGATAGTGATATCAATCACTTCCTGCCTAATCGCATTGCTAAAAGTCGGGGTCGAACCCTTATTAAGAATATCTAGATCTGTTCCGATTAAATATTCCAGAAGCTCCTGTCCTCTCTTTGAGCTCCCCCACACCGTATGTTGTGAGTTTGCATCGCAGCCCAGCAGCAGAGGAAGTACCTTTTCCATACAGTAGTCCACCAACCTACAAACTTCAATTGGCGGATTATTTTTATTATGATACGAAAAATATGCCGATCCAACGACCGTCTTACCTATACCCTCAAGGTTAGTTTCGTTAACGCCCTTAGTAAGAATGCACGCCCTGGGTTTGGCAGCTCTACAGTCCCTGTAACAGATTACACCAGCCCCACCAAGCCCCCTAATGACACCTCTTGCTAACCATGGTTCTTGGATTAGTGAGATGCCTGTGTGCATCTTAGCCAAGCCCCTCATCAGTACTGCTGAGGCGCCTTTGCTATGATGCAAGTTAATCTGAGTAGCGGTAAGCTTACAAACAGTGAATTATGTTTGCTCTTCACCCACCTCTACATTGTTTGAGCCATCACGATCAGGGACAGTGACCTTAAAGGTTATCCGCCCAAAGTGATAGTGAGGCCTAAATTCGAGGGCCTCTATAGCCCTCGCCTGACTTTCAGGGACCTGAGCAACAAGAAGAAAACTCTTGTCACCCCTATTAGCCACCTGAGACCCATCGACATTCAGCATACGCCAAGTCGATGTCTTCAACGTGGGGTTGAAGGCCTCCAAATGTTGCAAGACCGTCCGCCGTTTCTCCCGGGAACCACGCAGTAGCCTTTACCATTCTTTGGAGCATTTCAACACCACTAATCTTCAGCTTCGCTCCCTCCCAGGGCTCATGGTCGGCCACACATTTCGTCAGCCATTCCTTAGCCTCCGGGTTGGAAGCGATGAATATAAAGACTTCTCCTCTGCAGAAGGAAGCCTCAAAGCGCGGCCACCTTTCGACCGGCTCTTTGCAGGTGAGCGTCACAACGGTCTTCCTAAGAAGTCCAAACTGCTCATCTGTAAGCGCCACGTCTGGATAACCCTCGCTACAGACCACCATCGTAAGAGGATTTGCCCTTTGAGCCATTGTTAGCCCAACATTGTTCCCCTCTCTTCTGGTAGTCTGCTGGACCGACTTTGGTCTCTTTACCCCCTCTTTTTCCAGGGGTGACGCATCCTGACCACTCTTTCTCTTCGAGCCAGTAGCAACATCCGAGGAAACAGAGTTGGTTACACCGGCTTTAAGCCATTCTTTCCTTAACCGTTTCTTTTCAGAACCGTTAAGGCGCTTCCGTTTGGTTAGAGGCCTTTCTACAACCCCTGAGCCTCCACCCTCACCTAAGACCACATTACCATCAGATCCCGAAGGACCCGAAGGAACAGCCAAAGAGGAAGGGGAGGACTGATTCACGACCTCAGGGTTCAAGACCGTCACATCCACAGCCTCCGAGGAGGTTGTAGACGCAGCCACTGAAACCCTTTGGTCACCCAAATTCAATTTGTTAAATTGATTCTCCATTTGAAGTCCCACGAGTAGCAAGGGAAAAGAAAGTCCGCTCCTGCAGAGCCCCGCTTGCAGAAGTAAGGCTAGTACCACCGGAAGGTCGCCCGGTGTTCCGGAGCCGCCGTTTAAGACACCTCTGTTCACATCACGCCAAGTCCAGCCGCCCGCCGGAAGCCCAGCCAGGTCGCTCCCCCGAACCTTTACGGGATCACTAACTGACCAGTGCAATTCCGACAAACGGACGGGCAGCCAGTCCGTCGTGAGCGACAGATTTGGTAACCCTAGTGCTATTCATCCATCGACACGGCAGAAACATCTTGGATTGGGGGACCGTTTCTTAGTTGGGGCCCCGCAGACAGTACACCCCTCCGCTTCCAGTGGTGATCATTTCTGATCGCCCAAAGGTTGCTTCCTCACCATTCTCATCCCTCTACTCCATGGAGCTGGTCCATTGGGCGGTCCCTCCCTTCTGAGGAGCAGGCCGCCGAATACAACCAACGAGGGCAAGAACGGGGTCCAGGGGTACTCTCCGATTAGGCCTTTAAGCCACCCCACCAGCTACAAGGTCCTACGGTCCCTAGGGGTGGTCTTCCTTGTAAACCGGGCAGGAAATTCTACCAGGAATATGGTGGACTTCCGTTTTCCCCAAGTCTGTACACGTTATGCACTTCGGTTTGTCGTTAGTGCAATTCTTAGCGAAGTGTCCCGTTTCGCCGCATCTCCGACAGTTTTTTGTTCTGTCGGGGCCTTTGCAAATCCGAGTCACGTGTCCATAAGCCAGGCACTTTTGACATCTTGACACTTCTAAGTGTGTTCGGATAGATGCGTTTATCCACCCTATGCGCACTTTCCCCAGCTTAAGTAGACACTCGCTATCCGATTCATTTATTCGGACTAGTACCACTTTCGTACCGCCAAAACGTGTCAGAAGTCGGCAAGTCACGTCCAAATCGGACTTCTGCAATTTCTCCTTTAAAACGTTTACAACATCCTCTTCCGAAGTTGTTTCGTCCAGATCTCGGATTTCTAGGGTCCTTTTATTGACAAGAGCCGTAACGTGAGCCCTGTCATGCAGAACAGAGGTAAGTTTCTCCGCAAACTTCGAAGTTTCCCCCCCTTTCTTTTCCACGACAAGAACCTCCTTTTTTAAGGTTCTTCTAATTTTCAGAATTTCAGTTCCGGTTTCCTCTGGTTTAACCGAAGTTATTGCCAGTCTTATGAGATCACTATAGGTCTCAGGATCCAGAGCCGAAATTCTGACTGCCTCCGTAGTTCTAAGTTTTGGGGGGCGCTTCTGAAGTTCATCCTCTTTTTTTCGGCTCAAGGCCTTTTTCTTACGGGCCTCTTGTTTCTTGCTGGTGACGGTTTTAAAACTCTTACCCTTAGGTGTTGCTGTAGAAGGACCAGTCTCCGGATTTCCACACTCTCTACGGCGCTTCCTTAGATCATTTGACCCACACTCACTGGATGCGGCTTGCGTCATCAAACTGGGCGTTCCTGTGGTCGAACTTGGTTCGTTTGAGCCCTTGAAGGGTGTCGGTATAAAACGCAGGTTATTGCGAATTACTTCGTGCGCCTTCCCCAAAGCCACCATTCCATCCTGCACATCCCTACTAATGTTCTTCTGCTTCTTGCAAGCACGCCACATGCCTTCCAATATTTTAGGAATCAGGTCGATCTGTTCAACAACATTTATTTCAAAGCTGCTAAGTTCCCTATCCGCGAAAATTCTGTTTTGACCCCCTCCAAAATCCTTGGGGCCATTTGCACCGACTACCGAGGCTTGAACCCGATCAGAATCGGTGGTGGGATTACCCTCTTCCAAGGTACCCACTTGGAGTAATTTATTTGATTCTTTATCCATTTCATTCAAAAAATTTTTTTTGGTTTTTATATCAGGGAACCACCCTGTTGATGTCCTTTAGTGAAAAGCCCCGCCACCACGACAAGGTCCACCGAACATATCCATGACGTCAGTCATGTCCGGCAGCGGATAAGCATCCCACCCCGGATCACCAACGCCGCCAAGAATGGCAGTAATGTCTGGCTAAGGATATGCATCCAGACCCAGCACACCCATGCCATCAAAAACGGCAGCCGCGACAGGGAGAGGATAATCATCCGCCTCTCCCAGCACATCAAAGACATCGATGATGTTCGGTAGTGGACAACCATCGGCGGGGTAATAATTAATTAATAATTATTAATTATTAATTATATTTAATTTTTAATTTACTGAAATTCTAGTTAAATAATTTATTTTTAATTTAGAGAAATTAATTAATTTATAATATTGATAATTTATAATTTTAAAAAATTATTTAATGTTAATTTAATTAAATTTAAAATAATAATTTCTAATTAAAAAACTATCAAATGTGTTCAAATTCCCCGCCGATGGTTGTCCACTACCGAACATCATCGATGTCTTTGACGTGCTGGGAGAAGCGGATGCTTATCCTCTCCCGGTCCCGGCTGCTGTTTTGGATGGCATTTGTGTGCCGGGGTTGGATGCATATCCCTTGCCGGACATTACTATCATTCTTGACGACGTTGGTTTGCCGGGGTGGGATGCCTATCCGCTGCCAGAGTCGAGTGTCATTTTGGATATGTTCGGTAGACCTTGTCGTGGTGGTGGGGCTTTTCACTAAAGGACAACCAACAGGGTGGTTCCCTGATTCCAAAACCAAAAAAAATGAATATGAATCGTACTAATAACGAATTACCCCAAGGAGGAACCCCGAAAGGGGACAATACTCCCGACGGTGTCTCTTCAAACACCGCCGCAGGCCCCACGGATTTTGGGGGGGGGCCAAAACATGAACCAGCTGACAAACTATGAGGCAAATGTCTCAAACCAGTTCCTGGCTATTCCGGGAATTTTTAAAAGCTTGCGCCAAGGATTCAAGCGACAAAAAAACGTCAGTCGTGATATCCAGGATGGCGTGACGGTTTTGGAAAGTGCGTTCGATATAATCCGTAAGAATTTACGTTTTCTCCCCGAGCCTTTCAAGGACCAAGAGCCGCAACATCCAGCTGTGGGAGCTCCACAGCAGACGGAGAGCACTACTGCAGCTCTGGACGGCAAAACGACATGCCCTAATAAGGCAAAAAGCGTTAACAAACGCCCCAGGGAAGGTACAAGCCCAGATGCGAGTCCGCAACGGGCGACTCAAGGCGGGAAGAGAATCAAGCGAAGGGATGCTCCACAGCTTGGTTCTGAGTCGCTAGTTGGAACGAAAGAGGCGCCCTCAAATAGTCCTGGCAAGTCGTATGCTGAGACCGTCTCGAAGGACGGAGCGGACGATGGGGACGGCTTCAAAGTTGTTAAGAAGAAAAAGAAACGGGCTCCAAAAGAGAAGCCCTCAGATGAGAAAAAAGAGTTTCCGAAGCCCCCTTCGAAGCTAAGGAGCACGGAAGCCGTTAAAATCACGGCAAGAGACCCAAGTTTGTATGAGGGTATCTTGCCGCTGATAAAAGCGAAGGTAAACCCGAAGATACGGGTACCGTGATCCGGAAAATCAGGAGAACTTTAAAAAAGGAGGTTCTCGTGATAGTGAAAAAGGGTGGAGAGATCTTAAAATTTGCAGATGCACTGTCTTCGGCCCTGCATGGCAAGGCTGAGGTCACACCTCTAATAAATAAAAGGTGTCTAGAGATTAAGGACTTGGATGAAGCCATCACAGAGGATGAGGTGACTTCAGCACTGAGAGAAAAACTGGGTAAACCCAACCTGACAATGGAGTGCCGACTTTTGTCGCGGTACAGAGGAACTAAGGTTGCTCTGGTACGTCTGACAGAGGCAGAAAGTAACACTCTGCTAAAGTTTGGTAAAATAAAAGTCGGCTGGATAAATGCTCCAATTCGCGAGCATGTTGAAGTAGCTAGGTGCCAAAAGTGCCTAGGTTACGGACACAGAACTCTATCCTGCAAAGGCCCCGACAGAAGTAAAAACTGTCGGAGATGCGGCGGACAGAGACACCTCGCGAAGAGCTGTAACGATAAGCCGAAGTGCCTTACTTGCTTGGACCTGGGGAAGCCGGAAACGGATCACGAGTCCGGTAAGAGAGCCTGCCCGGTTTACAGGGAAGAACTGCAAAAGATTAAAAGGGCAAATCCTTAAAATTTTTGCAGGTCAACCTGCATACAAGTAAGGATGCACAGTTGCTCCTAATGCAAACAGCAAGGGAAAATGAGGTCGATATCCTGTTCTGCAGTGAGCAGTATCAAGAAAGCGACCTCTCCCCTTGGTATCAGGATAAGGCGAAGAGAGCCGCCATAAAGCTGTGCAACCCAGAATTGCGGGTTGACAAGTTTCTGGAGACGAGCAGTGGGTTCGTGTGGATAGAGGTGGCTAATATACGTATGTATAGCTGCTACTTCTCACCCAACGACCCACTGACAAACTTCGAAGCCAATATCGAAGACCTAGAAGCGAGCCTCACAGAATCCAGGCTGGATGTCATCATCACTGGCGATTTTAACGCAAAGTCGCCAGAGTGGGGTGAGACGAGACTCGACAAGAGAGGAATTCGTATTGGAGAAATGATCTCCAGAAACGACTTATTGGCTGTAAACCGAGGCAATACATGGACTTTTAGACGAGGTGCGATAGGATCAATTATAGATTTAACGATCGCATCGTCAAAACTATTTAGCCGCATAAGCGACTGGCGGGTCTCTGAAGAATATACCGCAAGTGACCACCAGTACATTGAGTTCTCAGTCTCGATGGGAGACACACGAGGAGGAAAAAGACAGGATGTTCCTAGTCGCAAAACCTCCTCGTGGAATATAAAGAGACTCGACAAGGAAAAGTTCGGCCGGTCCCTAAGAGAAGCCCTTTTAATTGAGGAATTAGGCTGGGTGAAGAGGCCGAGCAGTCTGGATGGGGAGGTTCGAGCGGTGAGGAACATGATAGTCACCGCTTGCAATGCGTCTATGCCACGCAAAGGCGCCATCTCTGTAAGAAAATCCTTGCACTGGTGGTCAGAGGAGCTAGCCTCCTTGAGAAAGGAATGTCTCAAAGCAAGAAGGACATATACTCGATCTAAGGGAGATCCCTTGCTGAAAGAGGCTTTCAAGGAGGCGAAAAAGAACCTCAAGAAAGAGATCCGCAATTCGCGACGCCGTAGCTGGAAGGACCTTATCGAGGAAGTCAATAAGGACCCATGGGGTCTGGTTTTTAAAATCGTTACTAAGAAATTAGCGACGAGGCAAAAGACCCCTGGCCTGGACAATCCCGATTGGGTCAGAAAGATAATAAATTCTTTGTTTCCTTCTGCAGAACCATACCTTAGAAGGGACTGGAGTTTTTGCAAAGTCGAAGAGGAAGAACTCTTCACACTTAGTGAACTACAAAAAGCAGGCAAAAGATTGAAAACAGGCAAGGCGCCTGGAATCGATGGGATAAGTAACGAGATCCTAAAGTTGGTTATCGACACTTCACCCCAGATTCTGCTTCGATGCTTCAATCTTTGCCTTGAGAGAGGAGAGTTCTTCCGCGACTGGAAGCGACAGAGGTTAGTCCTCCTAAGAAAAGGTGAAAAACCTCTAGATAAGGTTTCATCGTACAGGCCTATATGCCTGCTAGATACGATGGGAAAACTTCTAGAGGATATGGTTCTGCAGAGAATGCAAAGCCACTTGACCGAAGAGAATCGTCTATCCGATCACCAATTTGGTTTCCGTCAAGGCAAGTCTACAGTTGATGCCATCCAGGCAGTAGTAGACATAGCCAAAGCAGGAAAAAACAAATTGGGACCAGATAAAAAGAAGAGCTTCTGTGCGTTGGTAGCTATTGACATACGCAACGCGTTTAATTCCGCAAGATGGAAGGATCTCATCGAGTCGATGAAAAAGAAGAACATGCCGCCCTACTTGTTGCGGATAATGGATAATTATCTAAGCGACAGCTGGGTCATATATGAGGGAGACACCTGCACTTTTAAGGAGGAGATGCAACGTGGGGCTCCTCAAGGCTCGAGGGTGGGTCCATTTATATGGAATGTATCTTACGATGACTTCCTGCTGATGGATCTGCCTGAAGGTGCGGTGATCATCGGCTTTGCGGATGACGCGTTGTTCGTGTGCACTGCCGAAAGCGAGAAGGCTCTTGGGACATTGGTGAACAAATGTCTGCGACGAGCAAAAAAGCTGGCTGGATACCAGAGGTCTACAAATGGCCCTGGAAAAGACCGAGGCACTGCTTGGCACAGACAGACGTGGTTATGAGCTCCCACGAATCGTGATAGATGGATTCGAGGTCAAGTGGAGTAAGCAAATTGAATATCTTGGTGTGGAGTTGGATGGAAAGTTAAACTTCCTCCACCACATGGCTACGGCGTCAAATAAGGCGATCGAGTGTGCGGCTAATCTTTCACGGTTAATCCCAAATGTAGGAGGACCCCGTGAACAAAAAAGAAGACTAGTCGCGAGTGTCGCCCACGCTAAAATGCTCTATGCAGCACCAGCGTGGGCCCCATCCCTGAGGAGTGAAAGATGTTTGACCATCTGTGAAAAGTTACTGTCAGCGCAGAGATCGATAACTACGCGTATCATCTCTGCATATAAGACGGTATCTACGAGTGCTGTGCAGGTCCTTGCAGGTGTCCCGCCAGCAGATCTTTTGGCGAGGGAAAGGGAAGAAATGTTTCTCTTTTCTAAAGAAAGAATTTTCCAGGATGAGGAAATAAGACCAAGCAAGGGCCTGATTCGCAAAGAAGCGAGGCACAGGCTTATAGAAAGATGGCAAGAAAGATGGGATGGTGAGGAAAAAGGTCGATGGACTTATCGCCTTATCCCGGCACTCGCCACCTGGATAAATAGGAAACACGGTCAGGTTTCCTATTATACGACGCAGGCGCTCACTGGTCACGGGTGTTTTAACTCGTACCTGTGTCGCTTTAAATTACGCGAGGATGAGGTGTGTGCTTACTGCCAGTTCCCCGTTGACAACGGGGAATTATTAATAATTAATAATTAATAATTAATAATTAATAATTAATAATTAATAATTAATAATTAATAAACCATCTTAACATTATTATATAAACCCCTAATCTTAAAAAACAAATAGAGAAAAGTGAACTCAATTCTCTAACCCTATAATTTAAATAATTAGGTTCAATTACTCATAAAATTAATATTAATACTAGCCTTAAACAAGGTCTAAGAAAATAAATTATTAAATTTAAATTTTTAATAAAAAATATTTCTTTTCTTAATAATTTTAAAGCATCCCTAATTGGCTGTAATACCCCTTTAAATAAAATTTTATTAGGCCCTTTACGAATCTGAACATACCCTAAAATTTTACGTTCCAATAAAGTTAAAAAAGCAATACCAATTAAAACTATAATTAAAATAATTACATTTTCAACTACCCATTGAATTAAAAAATTTTTATAAATTTTTAATAAAAATATAAATTTTATTTATAAAGCTTAAATTCCTCGCACTAATCTGCCATATTAAATATAATTTATAAAAAAACTTATTCTGTTAACTTTGAAAATTTTTAAATTTTCAAAGAATTCAAAACTAATATCAGATTCGTAATCAGCAACCCCAAAAACCCCCTAGTAACAATTTTCAATCGAATCCGAACAATTATAAATTTTGACATCCGCCATCTTGGATCCGCCATTTTCAATTTTTGAAAACTAATATCGGATTAGTAATCAGCGACCCCAAAAACCCCTGAGTAACAATTTTCACATGAATCCAAAACGATTTTAAAAAATCCATTGAAGCAACACAATTTACACATTTTTGGTAACTTCAACCTAATGTTTTGAAAAAAATTTTAATTTTTTTTTGGTCTTACGGATATGGGTCTTGTAGTGGACAATTTAAGCTTCAATTTAAATCTATGTAGATGTTTCTGGCACGTCAGGATTAGGAGAAAAAAATATTGAAAACGCTCAAAAACACGTTATATATATACTAATTTGAATAAGTTAAGTTAACTATATATTTAAGTCGAAATTAAATTTTTAAATTTAGATTTATCTAAATTAAAATCAGTTTAATTAATATACCGTTTTGAAGCTTGTACCTTCACCTACAAATCGCACTTGTTCGATTTAAAAAACTACAGTAGCTTTGGAGATATATTGCTTCCAAGGTGACTACCTCGAAAACGAAAATACGAAAATTGGTGGGGCTAAACCGGACACCCCATGGGGCTAAATCGGACACGGCTAATTAATTAAAGAATGAGACACAAATTTTCGTTTTTTTGTAGAAAAGTCAAATCAATTCTTTTTTTATTTATTTGCAGATACTTCTATACAAAGAATATAATATAAACTGTAAAATCGGTAATTAATATACTATAAAATGAATTACAGTTTTCAGACTTGTCTGCTTGTAGCAACTCGCTTGCGAATTCGAGTTTTAATATAAATTATTTATTTATTTATGAAATGGTTCTATGCAAAGAATATAATATAAAATAGTTAATTAGTATAAAATAAATTAAAGTATTCAAAGATTTGGTTGTTTTTTACCACGATGTCCGATTCAGCCCCACACCGTCATCTCATAATTAACCTGCAATATATTTTTTCTTCTTAACGTTTTCCATTAAACTTTTTTTCTACTAAACTCAGTACACCTTGAGCTAAAAGAAAAATTGCAGTATGATATTTGCACTTTAACTTTAACGGTAAAAACCCAAAAAAATGAGAAATTTTTTTTTTACTTTTACCTCAAAAAATGACTTTTTCATATATTGACGGTAACTATTATTACAAGAAAAATGACACGTCCCTAAAACCTCATGCAGCATATGCATCACGAAATTGCACGTTCATAGGTTATTTGCATGATTTGAAATTCTTCACGGTTTCTTAAATATTTGACGTGTCCGGTTTAGCCCCGTGTCCGGTTTAGCCCCGGTCTCCTTACTTAAAAACTCATTTTTTTTAATTAAAATAATTCTAGGTAAAATTAAAGAAATCTCAACATCAAAAATTAAAAAATAATTCTAATTGAATAAAATTGAATTGAAAAAGGAAGTTTAATATTTGATAAAGGATCAAACCCACATTCAAAAGATGAAACATTATTACGACACCTATATATTTTTTTACTTGAAATTAAATTAACTACTATAATAATCCCTGTCAATACGTCAAAAATTTTTTTCTTATAAAACATTAAACTTTTTTTTAAAAATTGATTTTTTCTCCAAAAGTACATCATTTAGATTTGAGTTAACAAAAAAAGAAGTTAAAAATATTAAAAAGTTCCAAAGTTATGTACCGTTAATGTAACGTCCTCAATCGAAGGATTTAACAGGAAAAAAATATTTGGAAAAATGTCGATCTGACAAAGTTGACGATATCTTTCAATAAAATTAATTTTTTATTTGTTTCGTGAGTTTTTTAAAATAAATTTAGACACTAATATTATTCACATAATTCATAATAAAATTACACTGTTAAAGAAAATTATATAAAACCTATTAAAAATACATTTTTTAAAACCAAATTCTTTTTCAAATACTTTGTTTTATGACGAAGAAAATCCTTTTTGTTATTTTTAAGTTTAGTAAAATAATAAATAATAATACACATCAAATAAATAATAAACTAATAAAATATTAGATGATTAATTTAATTATTTTATTGTTATAAAATTTTTCTAAAGACTTTTGATAAATTGATTTATAAGATCAAAATTTTAATTACAATCATTACAAACGGTTACCTTCCCTTAAAAGAAATCAATTATTTTATTAAATTAAATTGACTTCCTAAAAAGGAAATCAGTAACTTTCGAAACGTTGGTGTACCATTTAACAAATCTTCATCTGAAAAAAATTCTTTTTTGAAATCCATTAACCGATTAAAAAATAATAAAAAGGGTTTTCTTCGTCATAAAACAAATTATTTAGAAATAATGTTTATTTTTAAAAAAAATTATTTTTAATAGTTTTTATAAAATTTGTTTATAAAATGTTAATAACAAATTGTGTTCTGCCCACGTAAATTACAAGAAAAATAACTGTGGCGGTGGAAGGTGATACATGTCGTTAAATTATATTGTTGAATAATATTCTATAATTATTATATTTTAACCAAAGTTTTATATAAATATACTAACAATTCAAATTGTATTACTCCTTTCTTAAATTATGAGACTGTTGGTGGAATTTATACAAACTTGTAGCGCAGTGCCAGTGAACATAGCGTCAATAGAAGCCATGCTTGTGAGCCATAAATCGCTTTGGTTCGCCACAGTTATTATTTAATAACTTTTTTTGTACTTGACGTACATTCTTTTCGAAACAGATTATTATTTAGGAGAATGTTTGCAATACAAATCAATTTTTCTAAAATGAAAGATAACTTTTTTAATATCTCAAAATTCCTTGGTAACTTCCTGGAAATTTCCAGGAAATACAATAATGTCCGCAGGTTAGAAGCTTTCCATGGAAACTTCCTGGTAACGTCAAGAATTTATTAAACAAATTTTTTAGTGTAATTATTATTTAAAAAAGGGCTCGAACCACCATAGACCTCAAAAGTGTGCTGTTAGGATAGTGCTTTATGCGCTCAATCAAATCGTCACTTGACTTCACAGAATTAATTTATACATTATATATTTAATTCTATCTTTGAGATTTTTGGAATCTTCCTGGTATCTTGCAGGAAGTTTTTTTATTTTAGCGTTTAAACTATTTAACGAATAATTTTTGTTAATACGTTAATTGAAAGCTTGGACTTTCACCTCTTAAATAAAATTTGAATTAGACATTTAGATTAAATAACCAGTTCACAGCATGAATTTTTCACGACCTCTGCATTTGTTACTTTCCTCCTAACCCCCGAGGAGGAAAGTAATAGCAGCTAGGAGAAAATTCACATTATAGAATATGGTTAATATTATATCATTTTAAGACTATTATTAATTTAAAATATTTTTATTATCAACTTAGAAAAATACAAAAATACTCAATGTACAAATTATTCGTATTTGATACTTTATTTAATACATATCCAACACATTTTGGTACATTAATGTCTTATCGATATTATCTTCTTATCTATATTACAGATGTAGCATTTAATTTTAAAACTTATCGTATATGTAATATTAAATTATTAAAATGTGAAACAAAAGTATTAATTCTATATTTTAAGGTAAATTAATAATTAATAATAACGTAATAACTTTCGCCACTTAAGAAAAATTGCCAAATTTTTCAAATACTTCATATTTTTGGCACTTAAAAAATTAAAAATAAAACATTAATCTTTTAAAACATGAAAATAACTTTATCTAAAGTTTAAAAGCAAAAATGAACAATTATCGCAAACATGGAATGAAACAAAATAAGAACACATAATTAAAACTTGTCTGGTTCAATAAACCATTTTTAGGTTATGTTAATATGTCAAAACGAAAGTCAATTTACTTATAATTTATTACATTTAACAAACAAAAGTTAACTTGTAACTATATATATATATATATATATATATATATATATCCCTATTATATAAAAACAAGGTCGAAAAGGAGGATAAATAATGGCCTCACATTACGTCAAAATCTATGTCTAATTTGACATATTTTTTTACCTATATGTTTAAAAGGAGAATAAATAACGGCCTCACATTACGTCAAATTCTATGTCTAATTTGACCTATTTTTTGACCTATAGGTCAAGAACATAAATCAAAACATATGTCAAAATTGACCTATTTCTTGACATAAGTCAAGAAGAGGATAAATAACGAATATAAATACATGTTTAATTTTACCTATTAAAAAAAATAGTTTTTTAAAAGGGTTTTAAAAAAAGGCCTTAATGTGGGCCTTCACATTACGTCAAAATTTGATCTGTGTTTTACCAACAGGTCAGAGCTTGCCCCCTCAAATAGAAGCGCGAAATAGGACGTCGAAGCCTATGCAAAAGAAAATTGTTTTACTTGCAGGCTGGTATGTTACTTCAAAATTGATGACAAAGATTAAAAATTTGAAAATGGCTAATATCATAAGATATATAATATCATATAAAATCAGGGGGTTGGCGCGCAAAGCGCGCAGGGGGGCAGAGCCCCCCTAGTATATATATATATATATATATATATATATATATATATATGATTTCCTTGACTCATTTCATAAAGTATGCACAATATATTGAAACGAGGAGGAAAGTAACAACGTGCTACTTTCCTCCTAACTCTCCTTCTCAACAAGAAAGTTAAAATTACACAAAAGTATTGCACGTATTTTAGAAATACACCATTGCAATTTAAAGATGGATAACACAGCCACACAAAAAAATAAAGAGTCTTGATCTGGGGTCGAGACATATGTATTCCGATGTATTTCGATGCGCTGAATCCGAATCCGTCATCAGAATTTGGCCAATGGGTCCTGGTTTCGCCCTAACCTCAAAAAATACCTTAAAATCGCTAAAATGGTCGCTTTTGAGTGATCAAACTTGAATCTAAGCGCATAATAGTAAGTTTTTAAGGTCCTTTATTTTTAATAAACTATTCTATAAGCTTTTCAATTAAAAATTCATATGAAACATTAAAGCTATCGAACCTAACCTCAAAATTATAACTAAGCTTCCAAACAAACAAATTATATCATACACTGGGCAATAAAAATTTTGTAAGCTCATGAAATTTACTATTTAGGTCTTTCTGTAATTACTGATTACGGACCCTATGTCAAGTTTCCAAAATCCAAAATGGCGGATCCAATATGGCGGACACAATTATAAAAATTTGTTCGGATTTGCTTGAAAATCGTTACTCAGGGGGTTTTCGGGGTCGCTGATGACGAATCTAACATTAAATTTTTAATTGTTCACCCTTAAATATTTCTAGTAATTAATTTCATGTCGATATATTTATTGTGTGTATTTAATCTTTAAATGTATGCTATTGCTACTTTATGGTTCAGAATCTCACCTTGTTAGCATTTTTTGCCTGTATCTGTAACCATGGCACCTCCACGTGGTGACGGTGGGCAACGGATCCATACTGGCTGAGTCCCTGGGTTAACGGCGTTCATGCCGTCATGGCAGATACAGGAAGAAAATGTTTTACGATGCAGGGATTAGGAACCCCAGTATCGGCGTCTGGTCCAGGGTGGGAAAGCGGGCCCTCCGACGTCGTCATCCGGCAACCGTAGCTCTTCATTGATGGATAACTTGGTTGATAAAGAGTCCGATGCTACAAGAAAAGTGACTTCTCGACTACATAATTGTAACAAAAGTCCCGATTCCTTTTGTTCCATTTGTAGCAAATATGAAGTCAACTCCCCGCGGAAAAAAATAGATAAAGAAGTAGAAGATCTGTACGAAAATTGTTTTGGTCGTATATTATTACACCAAGAAACAAATTGAGTTCCTCATATTGTTTGTAACTCCTGTAGACTTATGTTGTATCGCTCAAAAAATTCGAAAGATGAAAATATCTAAAGTTCTCTACACCCACGATATGGAAGAAACCACGAAATTTAAAAGACTCCTATTTTTGTATGAATTACATCAAAGGAATTACCTCAAAAAATAAGAGTTCCATTACATATATAAATGTGTGAACAGTAATCAGACCTACTGAAATTGATCGAAAAGCGGGAAAACTTGATGTTACTTTTAAAAAATATGTAGAAAAAGTAGAAGTCGATAATGAAACAGAAGAATTTAGTAGTGACAGTGATGAAAATGACAATGATGATGAGGAAAATGAGTTCACCGCGTATTACAATAAAAAGAAGCCAATATTAGTATCGCAACCGGAGCTAAATGATTTTATTAGAGATCTAGGTTTTCCAAAAGATGGTGCAGAATTTGCTGCTTCATTTATGAAGAAAAGAAACTTCTTGCATCCGAATACGAAAGTGTCACTTTATAGAGATAAAGAGTTCCGAAAATATTTTAAGAAAGATGAAGAGACATCTTTGGTGTATTGTACTGACATAATAGGTTTGATGGACAATTTAAAAGAAAATGTGTATAGAGATGAAGACTGGAGACTTTTTATCGATTCCTCCAAACGTAGTATAAAAGCCGTTTTACTATACAATACAAATGTCTACGCTCCTGTTCCAATAGCTCATTCTACACAAATCAAAGAAGAATATAATAATAAAAAATGCTTCTAGAGAAAGGGAATTACCAAAAACACAAATTGTTAACTTGTGGTGATTTTAAAATTATAACAATATTACTGGGTCAACAATCGGGTTTCACGAGAGAGCCATGTTTCTTGTGTCTATGGAATAGCAGAGATCGTGCTAATCATTATAAGAAAAAAAATTGGCCTTCAAGAGATTCGTTTAAACCAGGTTCTCACAACGTCATTCATCAAAGTTTGGTAGACCCCGAAAAAATTATATTTCCATTTCTTCACATTAAGCTTGGTGGGATTAAGCAATACGTGAAAGCGTTAGATAAGGACGGTCCATGCTTTAAGAACATTGCGAAAAAATTTCCAACTGTTTCTGATGCTAAATTAAAACAAGGGGTATTTGATGGACCACAGATTCGAGCATTATTTAGAGACATGAATTTCGTTTCTCAAATGACCGACACTGAAAGGGCATCTTGGGAAACTTACAAAGAAGTTTCAACAAATGTTCTAGGAAACAATAAGAGTCCCGAATCTAAACAAATTGCAGCCCAAATGCTTAAAAACTTTCAAAAATTAGGATGTTTAATGAGTTTAAAACTACACATCCTCGATTCGCATCTGAATAAGTTTCCCGAAAATTGCGAACATTACAGCGAAGAACAAGGAGAGCGATTTCATCAAGATATCAAATTGATGGAAGAACGATATCAGGGAAGATGGGATTAGGTAATGATGACTGACTTTTGTTGGATGTTGAAGAAAGAAACGAGTAGAAAAGGAAAAAAACGTAAGCGAAACCCTTTACATCGGTCATTTGAAGAAAAAAGTACACGGTATAGTAGCAAGACAATGGACTGAAGAGATGTTCCCAAAAAACCGCAAGTAATAAATCTAAAAAATTGTTAAAATAATAAAGACTGCCATATTGGATCCGTCATTTTGAATTTTTAAAAACGGACATGGAATTCGTCATCAGCGACTCCGGAAACCCCTTGAGTAACGATTTTTAAGCAAATCCGAACAAATTTTCATAATAGTGTCCGCTATATTGGATCCGCCATTTTGTATTTTGGAAACTGGACATAGGGTCCGTAATCAGTAATCACAGAAAGACCTGAATATTAAATTTCATGAGCTTACAAAATTTTTATTGCGCTGTATATGATATAATTTGTTTATTTGGAAGCTTAGATGCATTTTCGAGGTTATGTTCGATAGATTTAATTTATTATATGAATTTTCAATTGAAAAGCTTATAGAATAGTTTATTAAAAATAAAAGACCTTAGAAACTTACTAATATGCGCTTAGATTCAAGTTTGATCATTTAAAAGTGATTATTTTAGCGATTTTAAGGTATATTTTGAGGTTAGGGCGAAACCAGGACCCATTGGCCAAATTCTGATGGCGGATTCGGATTCAGCGCATCGAAATACATCGGAATATACATGTCTCGACCCCAGGTCAAGACACTTTTCTTTTTTTGTGTGGCTGTGATATTTAAGTTTGAAATCAGGCTAAAAAATTAGTGCATTCAGGCGTTAATGGGTTAAGCGCATGCGTTCAGTTTGAATTTTAAAACATGATTTTTTATTAACAGGATTATAATATAACTATTTGTAGAATTTAATTTTTATAATCTATTTTTTAAATAAAAAGCATAAAGTATATTCAAAACTTATCTTGAAATCAAAATTAAAAAAATGTTTAATTAAAATTTTTAAAACCTTATGTGAAGAGAGCATTACAATTAAAGTAATTATGCCTTTTTGCACAATTATAAATATTAGAGTCTTGTCTCTGTGTTTTTGTTTATTTATTTTTGTGTAACTCACAGTTTTGCAAGTACTTTACCATTACCGTGATTAGTATGTTGTAATCAACGAAATCGTAGTGTGGTAAGTACAATTGAAATATTAATAATATTAATAACGTCTTTTTCATTTGCTTAATAAAATTTTGTGTCCATTTTTTTGTTTTCTTAAATTTTTCTTTTAAAATTTATTTATTTATTATCACGGTTGGAGCACCATAGATACCCATGCCCGCGAAGAATATTTAAAATATTGGTCTAAAATTGCCGGCACAAATAAGCAGTAAGTGTGTATTATTTACACTCCTTTGCGAATTTTATCGACTAAAAGTTTACTTAACTGTGTCTATTTTCGATTCCTGTAAAAAGAACTTATAAAATTAACTGAATTTTATAAAAAAAACTTTTAAGATAGATAAATAAACATTTCAACAAGCAATTTGTGCAATATTGAAAAATATTATCAATAATTATTTATTAAATTATTATCATATTTTTACCATTTTCAATATTTTATTGAATAAAATATTTATTTTTTTAACCCAAAAGTTTTATTTATTTATTATTATTACAAATGGTCAATGTTTGAGTAATGCACAATCGTACAGAGTACTTGAAAGTAGACTAAAAATATAAAGTTAAGTGGCCGCATTGACATTAATTTTATTACTCGTGTCGTATATTAGTTTACGCAAATCTCCAAGAAAAGAGGAAAGTTGTATACCGTATAAGTTGATATCGTTACAGTAGGCGTTACCCACACGACTTAATTTACGTATAACCGTGTTATTTAAATAGTTTGTTTTATTGATCTGCAATTTAAATAGTGGTGTATTTCTTAAGGCGTGAGATAGTATATAAAAATTAAAAGATCCCAAGAGATCAAGACAATCGATAAGCCCATTAATTATTTGAAATAGGAAAAGTAAATCCGAGAACATGAATCTTTGTGATAATAACGGGATATTAAAAAGTGCCCGAAGATTAGTATAATCGTGGCTATAAAAGTCATAAGGCACGCCGTACTGTTTTGCAAGGAAACGTAAAAATCTATTCTGTATCCTTTCAATAGTAACCATGAGGTACTCCTGGCAAGGCCACCATATGGTAGAAGAAAACTCAATAATGGGTCGTATCAAAACGTAAAATAAGTTCTTTAAGGCAGTAATATTTTTAAATTGTGATGCGTTTCTTATTGCAAATCCCAAAATCCTGTTGGCTTTATTAATTGTAAAAACAATATGATCTGTGAAAGAAAAAGAACAGTCAAGATACACCCCAATGTCGCGTATTGAATAAACACTAGAGTTCGTCATTCCCAATACAATACGTGTAAACAGGACTATTTCTGGATTTAGAATAAGATATCAGGCTACACTTTTTGTCATTAAATAACAGTTTATCTTTCAAAGACCATTCATAAAGTCGATTGAGATCCGATTGTAAATTCAGATGATCCTGATTGCTGATGATGGTTTTAAAGATTTTTAAATCGTCCGCAAATAAAAGAAAAGAAGAATATTTAAATAAACATTTAATATCATTTATAAAAATTACAAAAAATAATTGACTCAGATTTGAACCTTAAGGAGCACCAGAAATGGGAAAAAAGATATTAGTAAAATCGTAATTAATACGCACTAATAAGGTTCTAGCAGAAAGGTAGCTCTTGACCCATTGTAGCAAATTAACCGAAAACTCCATAGCTTCAAGCTTTGCCAGGAGAATAGGGAAAGAGGCTCGGTTGTGGGCATGGTTCGGTGGTGGACACCCACGCAGAACTTTTGAGATTTGTCTAATCTGGGAAATATCACGTATATGTTATGACCTAACGTAGTTTTCTATGTCAATATAAAAATGATTAGACAACTCCGCTTTTTACTATACATAAATTAATTTTTTGACACGTTGAATATAACAAAAATGTATTTTTAAACATTGTTAAATGTTCAACAAATCGAAGTGAATTAATTAAAATAATAAGTTAAAAGCGTATTTACACAGTAAATATGTTATATTTTGTGATCCAATACCAAGTATCACTAAAATGCTCACAAGCAAAATCTTCTTCATGATGTTTTAAAATGATCCTCAAGTTTGGTTGTGGGCATCCAAATTGATTCGGTTATAGACACCACTCTTATTTTTGGTAAATCGTGAAACATCGTTGTCGATATAATCATAAGTAATTCCTTACCATATTTAATAGTGTTTTATAAATTTTAAGAGTTTCATGGTCCAGCACGGAAATTAATATAATGATACTTTGATGTCTGTACGTGGTTCGCAGTTATAGTAATTGTAGTAACTGGGCAGTTCAGGTTCAGTGTGAGAAATCTTATATGCCCTTACATGGGGAGCATGTAACTTTAAAATTAGAAGAAATCATCCTTATGTAGATAATGAATGGTTACTTAATTCATTTTTTTGCATTTTTAATAGATTTTTTAAGAGTGCCCACAACCGAACCAAAATTTTTTTTGTTATAAAAATGACCAATTTATTCATTTTTAATAAAATTTTTCTAGTCAACGGAATCAATTTATTTTCTTCACGAGTAGTTAGCTAAGGTCCCTTGGTTTAAATACATATATTTGCTTAATATCTACAAGGAAACAAATTATGAGTCAAAAACGAAACTATGCCCTCAACCGAACCTATTTCCCTACCATAGTCGACCTTGTCGAAAGCCTTTGCGAAATCAGTATAAATAGTATCGACCATAAAAAAAATATTTTCATTATAAAAAATGATTGTTATTAACAAAGCTTAGGTCATTATTCTTAATAATAACGCCACTGAAAACTTTGTTAATTCTTTTAAAACTATACAATTTAAAAATTCGCGGCAAAGATAAGTTATACATATGACCGCTAGAGGTACGTCAACATAATTTGCTCATAAACGAGTTTGTTCTTTAATATTATAAATAAGCAACATACGGTTAACATACAAATTTTCTTTTGAGAGCCTTTTTGGTCAGGAAAGGCAGGTAAGTGTCGATATTTTTCTATACTATATTACGGGAATAAAAAGGGCCATCCAGAAAACAATTCATTAATACTAATTCATGATATTAATCAATAATCTATTAATTAATTGACATTAGTAATACTTAATAATTTATAAAACCATCGAGTATTCTTGTTTGAGAATCAGTATCCACTAAATAGCAAATATAGTAAGTTTCTATTTATTAATTTCATTAATAAGTGGTTGACGTCTAAAGATTGGTGCTGAATACAACTGCTAGTTTCATCAGACTGTTTTGATTTGCAGTAAATTTTATTTTACAAAAATACTACTATTTCCAATGTCAAAGATTGGGTGAGGCACAAAGTCTTACGCTTAAAGAAAGTTAAAGTGAAAAATACAGAAAGTTAAAATATTTTGTTATACTTTTTATGTTAAAAAAGTTATTAAAATTATTTCTAACATAATTAAGTCTTATCATCCTAAGAATAGTCGTCATAACATATAATGAGAAATTTTGAATAGAAGTAGATTAGAATTTACTAGCACTGCTGATCAGACCAGAAACGCTGGTATATTCTAGATAAAAGCGTAGAAGTTTCGTTTCAATTCTGAACAGCCGCTGGACAAGACTGTCTGTCCTTGGTCTAGAAAGACGTTAGGCAGTCTCTTAAGCGCTTGGTCAGCGTCCTAAAATTTTTCCACACGGGTAGTCGTTTATTTTGTGAAAGAAGTTTAGTTTTCAATTACAAATTTACTACCTACAAATTTACCTACGTACAAATTTACTTATACTTATTTATTTATTCAAAAATTATATTCTTACTTAATTTTCTTTTATTTTACTATTGTGTTTATTTAAAAAAAATTTAGTTTAAAATGAAATTATCAAAAAATATTCTGTCAATTTATAATAAGCAATCAAAAACAATGAAACTTCGTGACTCATTAAGCAGAGTCCACAATGAGAGAAGGTGTGCATCGACTTCCAGAGCTACATATATACTAAAGTATGCTGTGGTAAATCTATAGCTATGGACGTCGATGCGCACCTTCTCTCATTGTGGACTCTGCCTTAGAGGTTACAAAATTTATATATATATATTTACAGTACGGTCGCGCTAATCCGACATCGATGAAGATGACCGTTTTCCCCCACCTAAGATAAGTCTAAATGTCGGATTACAGAGTATATGTTAAAAAATTTGTCCGAACTGCAAAGGTTTGTTTAAGTACCCGTTAATCCGGACAAATCACTTATTTGAAATTTTCGTGCGAAGCAAATGTCGGATTAGCGCGACCGTACTATATATATATATATATATATATATATATATATATATATATATATATATATATATATATATATATATATATATATATCTGTCTATCATATAAAAAGATGTCGCCGCCGTCGCTGTTTCAAGATTTTCTGACCTATATGTCAAGAATTGACCTGTTCTTTCTCTCCTCAAAATTTAGGTCAATTTTGAGGGCAGTTTTGATCTGAACGTCAAAATTTGACAAACAATTCCCGCTACCCTTAAAGTTTAGGTCAATTTTGAGGGCATTTTTGACCTAAACGTCAAAATTTAACAAATAATTTCCGCTACCCTAAAAATGTAGGTCAATTTTGAGGGGAATTTTGACCTAAATGTCAAAAATTGTCAAAGAATTTCTGCTACCCTCAAAACTTAGGTCAATTTTGAGGGCAGTTTTGACCTACGGGTAAAAAGAGGCCCACAAACGTCTGTTACATTACGTCGAAATCTGCACGTAATTTTACATTCCTCTTTTACCTACATGTCATAAACGATCAAATAATGACCCTTAACTTATGTCAAAATTTATGTCAGATTTGATTTCCCAGGCAGAAATCAACGACCGGCTTGGTACCGGGCCGGTACCAAGGGCGGACTTGTCGGTGCCGGCGTGAGACCGGCATTACCGCCGGCCCGGAACCGGTCCAGTCAACAATGATAACCCGGGAAATATCCGCCCCGGTGCCGGTAAACCACCGGTCCGCCACCTTGACGGTAAACCATCGGCCCGGTACCGGGCCGGTTCTTGTTTTCAGTGTTTTCGTACCGGTTTATTGCCGGCACACCACCGGCGACGTACCGTGCCAGTGAAATTTAGACACCGGCCCGGTATCGGCAATTCTGCCGGCCTGGAGCCGGTCCAGTCAACAATGATAACCCGGGAAATATCCGCCCCGGTGCCGGTAAACCACCGGCTCGATACCGGACCGGTTCTAAAAAAAAATTATTTTTTTTACTTTTCTGCCGGCTTTATACTGGTACGGTGTTAGATATAACGAAAAATCTGAAGACATGAGGAATTGAACTCCGGACCCTCAGGCTGCAAAGTTGACGCTGCATCTGCTAACCTAAACCTGCTTATGAAAAGTGAATGGAAAGTTTATATATGAAGTGTGACACCATGACTAATTACAAAATGTTCTAAATTAATAGAAAAAACCTTTTCTAAAAGACAGTTTGTATAATGTAATCTCAAAGTTAATAATTATAATAACATTTGTTAATGTCATTTTACGTTGGGACTAAGGCTAAAGAAAAAACGCTGGCATAGTACCGGCCCGGTACCGGCTTTATAGAAACAACTTGCAGAAACTTAGTATAATGAAATTGATATAATACCTTGTTAGATTATCAAAATTTTATAACAACAAATCAAATAAAACCTGACCAAAATTATTTTAAACGAACAAAGTTATTATAGGGTGTCTAGTAATTCAGCAGTAAAAAATTCCCGGATTTTTGAGTGCTTTTCTCAGACAATTTAAAGCTGAATTAATAGAGTTTAATGAAATGTAATTTTTCCAACTATATAAAAAAAGATTTTTAAAAACCTTTGATTTCGAGAGATTTGATTTTCCTATTCTACCGAATAGTGTAAAAAAATTTCAAAAAATTAAAAATTTAGACTTTTTAAGACACAAAAATATTATGCCGGCAAAACTCCGTCGCCGGTGCAAAATGGTATCAAGTAGTGGTACCGGGCCGGTGCCGGGCCAGTACTAATTTTGATGCCAGCAAAAGTTCATCGCCGGTGTAAAAACGGTATCGAATGCCGGAACCGGGCCGGTGCCGGGCCGGTACTAATTTTGATGCCGGCAAAACTCCGTCGCCGGTGTAAAAACGGTATCAAGTAGTGGTACCGGGCCAGTGCCGGGCCGGTACTAATTTTGATGCCGGCAAAACTACGTTTTCGGTGTAAAAACGGTATCGAATGCCGAAATCAGGCCGGTGCCGGGCCGGTTGTCTTTTATTAACCGGCCCGGTACCATAGTGCCGGTACCGGTTATTGTTCGACGTTACTACCGGGCCGGTGCCGGGCCGGTTGTCTTTTAGAAACCGGCCCGGTACCACAGTGCCGGCACCGATTATTGTCCGACTTTACCACCGGGCCGGTGTCGAACCGGTCGTAGGCATCGGCATACCACCGACTTTTCTGCCTGGGTTGTTGTTAAAGCTGCAAGTAAAAAGGGTCGTATAATGCCTTTGATGATACTGCAAAATCTATGCCAAATTTAACCAATTTTTTTTCTTGAGGTAGAAAAAAGTATCTATAATGGCACCATAAGATCATAATCATATCCGTAAAGTAAAATTCTTTTTAAGTGCTTTTTTAGTATCGCCTGATATAATTTACTCTAACTTATTATCATGCATTCATATTAAGAGAATATTATTTGAAAATAAAAATTAAAATAAATATAAGAATTAGTTAGGGAGTTAGCGCGCGAAGCGCCTAGGGGGGCGAAGCTTTCCTAGTATATGAGACGTTATCAGCTCTTTAAAATAAAAATTGTAGAAAGTAGTGGGAGTAAAACTTTTGACATTTTTAGTAACACTGTCATTTTCAAAACCATATAACTTTTATAAAACTTTATCGATTTTAATGTATTTATAATGAATTTAAAGCATTTTTCATCTACTTTCTAACAATTTTACAACAAAATAAAAAAAAATTTTAGCCCCATTTTTATAAAAAATAAAGTTTATTTTTTAATTTGGACTCTAATGGGTATTTTTAATTTTTTGAAAAAAATTTTATTGGAAAGCTGACATTTTTTCCGAAAAAATCATATAAGTTTGATAGTGGGATGACCAGAACTATAGAAGAAAATTGAAAACAAAGTAAGCAGTGCGCCCGGGTTCTGTACGTTACGCCGTTGAACGACATAAATATCACTGTTTCATCTTCATTTTTTTTTAAATTTAATGTTAAATAATCGTAAGATTCAATTATTTATCTTTTATTAATTTATGACATTTGTTTTTGAGTTCTCCCTAGATGGCTGTGGCTTTTCTGAAACTTGAAAGTGACATTGATCTCTGTAGGTATAAGAGGCAACAATAAAATAAAATATGAATACCCGTATTCATATTTTATTTTTCGCAAAATATATTTTGTGAATATTCTTTTTCAAGAATCCAACAAAAAATGTAAATCTTAAATTTTTTAAAAATTAATTATTTTAACTGATAATTATTGTTTTTTATAAAACTTCAATCTTTCTTCTACAAAATTACTCATTTTAATTTATAATGACAATTTCCCAAAAAATCAAGCCAATCGCAAGACTTTGAAATTTGGACTGGGACGTTTGTGAAATATCGTCTTATATGCGGGATTCCACATTATGTTATCCAGGCCTCATGCGTTTATACGTCATACTTTGCTGACTTATAGTTAATTTAAAAAAGGTGTGATTTTCACAAAATATGTTTTCAAAAGGTTTCTTCGTGTACTTCTCAATGGTGATTTAAGTTTTTCAAAAAGGAAATTTTTTGCCCTTGAAATTTAAAAAATTAATATTAATTTTCATTTTTTGGTTTAATCGGCATTTTTTATTAATTTTTTTATTTAGAAAGAAAGCTAAGCTTTTTCCGATCGAAAAAACTTCTTTCCAAAATGGAACTATAATGAATAAAAAATAACATTTTCTTTCGCGGTAAAACATCGACGTGTCGCGCTCTTGTGCGCTGAATTTTAACTTTTTTTCCAATTCTGCATGAACACTCCCTGCATTTTACTGAATTGAAACTGTCACTGTTAAGGCGCCTGTATTATGTTCACCGAAAAAATAAAATGTTATAAAATATTGAAAGTGGTAAATGTTAAATGGATGCCTGTTACTTATTTGAAGGAAACGTTAAACTAATTATTTTAATTTTACACGATTAAATAAAATTTTTAAAAAATGAATGTTCAAGGTTACTTTCACGTACAATTCCTTAGACTTTTTGGATCTTATCGTCACTTGCTCACATGGCTTTTGTTTATTTTTGGGAAAGCAGTCAAACTCATTTGATGATGAAAATAATATATTAAAATTAAAAAGATTTTTAACATCAAAAGAATTTGACTGCTTTCCCAAAAATAAACGAAAGCCGTCTAAAGAAGTGCAGGTAAGATCCAAACAATCTTAAAAAAAGTGTGTAAAAGTAATCTTAAATGTTCATTTTTTCATAATTTTATTTAATCGTGTAAAATTAAAATCAATATTTTAACGTTTTCTTTAAAAAAGTAACAGGCATCTATTTAACACTTATCGCTTTCAATATTTTATTACCTTTTATGTAAATAGTGCAAACATATTTTACTAAATAAATATTTTTATTAAATTTTTTTCAAAATTTTTCCGGTGAGCATAGTGCAGTTTAAATTAACTATAAGTCAGCAAAGTATGACTTATAAACGCATGAGGCCTGGATCACATAATGTGAAATCCCTATATTATTCCTATACTATCTCTACACCTATACACCCACCCCCTGGGGTAAACCGGACCGTTTGATTTTCTATTTAGAATATTGTATTTACATAACCTACAATAATAAAAAACATAAAGGATTATGTAAACAATAGTTGTAATAATGAAAATAATAATTCGGGATTGAATTTTAATTTAATAAACATTTAAAAAAATAAAAATGTTTGTCATTATCAGAGAAACAATATTAAAGGGTCCAATTCTCTTTGGAAGACAATTATTTTTCATTGTAAGTAAATATTTTAATAAAAGAAACATTTTATTTAAAAATAATTTTTATGAAACTTTAATTCAATGGAATTATCCTATGGCCGGTTTGCCCCACAGGCTTATTTTGAGAATAAATGTTTTTAAAAAAGAAACGCTTTGCAAATTCATCAAAGTTTTTGGTGGTAAATATTCCTGAGGTGTGTACCTTCAAAACCTAAGACTAAAGTCTTGATTGTACTTGAAAAATTTTGAATTTTAGTGATGCCAATGAAGTCCCATATAGTATAGAGTTAGACAGTCTAGATTAGACCGTTCAGAAAAACCCCATATAGCATGCAGTTAGACAGTTTGTAACGAAGTAAATCGTTACTTAATTTCCCGTTTATTTGACCTTTTTGAGACAGTATATTTTGGTCATGTAGTTGTCTCATTTCGTTGCTATCGTTTCTCTGTTTAAGCCGTTAATTTCGAATTTTACCATCACCGTCGTGTGTAGTCCGTCAAGTCGTTTCTAGAATGATTTGACGCATGAGCATTAGGGAATTAAGCACGTGATCAGCGGTTCTACTCTTTTGGCGCACTAACAGGTGTCGCCGAGAGGGGGATGAGAGAGAAAGTTTGATTGATGATTTCGGAGATTAGACGGAGAAAAGGGTTTTCTTGGAGTTTTACCGGGGTTTCCAGGAAGCGGTCGCAGCGTGGTTCGACGAGAGAGTCCCCAGCGGTCTGGAGAATCGGACGTGTTCGAGAATTCTTAGATTTTGGTCGTGTGATCAGTGAGAGTTTTAGAGTTGGACTAGTTTTATAGTAAATTTCGAAAACCGAGTTTTAACAATCCATTTTAGTATAATTAGTTTAATTGTTTACTTTTATTATTATTATTTTTTGTTAAATAAATATTGTGGTGTTATATCGACATAAGACTTATTGTTTAATTTCCTGGCTGCTGTCGTTTGGTTTGTTCAACGTTGGAGGCGATTTTGCTGCGTCAAGTAGTAAGTCATAATCAATTAGAAAAAGTTGAAAATTGAGAATCGCAGCACCGCGATTTTATCTCGACGGAATTGCCCCTGAGAGTTTGGTTTTAGATGAAAAGAGAGAGTTGATTTAAGTTTGGGAGAAAAACGGTGCAGATTACTTTATTAGAAGTATTAAATAATTTAATTGTTTTTCCCCCTTACAAATTGGCGCCCAACGTGGGGTCCATGTTGAGTTTTTCAATTTCCAACCGATAATTTTGTGTCGTTCAGCAAGTAGAGAGTGAGGAGTACTGGATTTTTTTTGTTGTTGGGTTGTTATTGTGTTACCCATTTTTCTTTTTCATTGTGAATTATTTCTTTTCGTGTCATTCAACTTATCAGGTTTGATCACCGTGATAATTGAATGACATAAAAGTAAAAATTGAGCGAAGTGTGAGTTGCTCATTGTCGAACAAGTAGTCAACGGCTAACGTTCAAATTAGAGGGACGCCGCGAACCGCGAGTTCGCAAGCCGCGACTCAAAAGGAACGCGAGTACCGTTGGCGCAAAGTGGGGTGAAGGGTACGAAGGATAAAAGGGAAGAAGAGTAATAATAATCGAGACTTTTTAATTAATAAAAATAATTTTGCCTTTTATTTAGCTGTTATTTCGTTTTTTTTCTCTTTCTTTTTCTTTTGAGTTCGCGGAGTGTACGCGAGTTTTGGGGTGTGAGCTTTGGTGTTTTCGCGCCTCGAGTAACCGCGTCACGCAAAAAATGAAGCCAAGCGTTGTGCGAACTGTTGGCGGGAAGAAAGCGTCACTAGTGATAATAGTGGGCGTTTTGTTTTACGATCAGCGCGGTTCTCTTTAATTGGAGAAAGTGATTGTTTAAAAAAGAGAACTGGGGAGTGAGTATGAAATAGTCCGAGAAGCGGTGTGAGATTTGTCAATGCTCGAGGAGATTAAATCAATGTCGGAAGTTGTTCGGTCTTTAACAAGAGAGGCGATGGAGCGCTATCGGCAGCGACTATTATCTTTACTCGAAAGGGCAGAGATCCGAGGGATTTGGCAAAACATTTGCGAAATGCCGAAGGAAGCAATTATAAATGAACTGCGAGGACAAAGTGCGACTGATAGGGGAACCTTGCAGGTGCTGAAAGAAAGGTTGCTTCGTTCGAGAGTAAGAATGTTATGTGGGGAGGAAATTCGTGTACCGTGGCTGGATAAATATGATGCAGCGGAAGCGAAGCACGTTTTGATATCAAAGTGTTAAATCTGCCGCCAACGGGCTCTGAAACAAGTCGCGGTCAAGAGCGTCTTGAAATAATTGAGGAAGAGGGTCATAAGATTTCGACCTTACTAGACGAGGCGTCAGGGGTGAGTCATGGCGGTGCAGGGCAACGAGTAACGTGGGTTGGTGTGCTAGCAGCACAGACACGACAAATGTGACCTCGTATGTGGTGTCAGGAACGGACACTACAGGGAGAGAAACAGCTTCGACCGAAACCGTGGTAACCTGGGATCTGTCAGGGGGGGCATAACATCACCAGTGTGCATCCTGAGCTCGTGGGGATTAACACAAGGGGCGCCACATGTGTCGTGTGCCTTAGGACCGGTACATTAAGTAGCACCACCTTACGATAAGGAGTATCGATCGTGGCGTGGCGCTACTGGGGCCCACGAAAGACCCGTACATACAATGAGTGTGGAGGAAAGCCGCGCACGACTCGGGACGATTCCAAAGAGTTATTGCACGCAAGTGTATGGTGGTGATATCGAAAATAGTCTGCCCGATCAGCGCCAGAGTAGGAAGTCGTATAAGCAGACGGATGAGAGAGTGCGTGTTCAACCACCGTAGAAAGATGAGTGGGAAATGAGAAGTCAAGGGTATAATACACCCCTGATTAAACAGTGTAGGAGTACCTACGCGAAGAATTTAGTAGTGGAGGTTCAAACTAAACAAGGTGAGCAATCACCGTTTAGAGAGAGAAGAAGGAATGAGAGACGATCACCGTTGATCGTTTTATCAAGTGAGACAGAGTCAGAAAGTAAGAACGAGAGTGACTGGGTGCCGGCGTGACCCAGGCATGGCGAAATGCACCATTACCAAAGTTAGCGGGCAATTAAATTGTTGAAAGATTGGGATATTAAATTTTCCGCTAGTGAAAATGAGGATGCAGAGGAATTCTTAGAGAGAATTAACGAGTGTAAAAGTAGTTACGCGATCAGCGATGCTGAGATGCTAAGAGCCGTGCCGAGTGTGTTACGTCAGTCAGCGAGCCGTTGGTTTCGAGTGGTGCGAGGCGAAATCCGGTCATGGAAAAATTTTGTGAAATATTTCTCTCGTGAATTCCTGCTGCGCATGGAGGACGAAGATGTGTACAAGGAGATTAAGGCTCGCACACAGGCGAAAGGGGAAAAAATATCCGAATATTTGTTAAACATAAGAACGATTGCTCAACATTTTAGAAAACCTTTGAAACAAGATGAACTTTTCCGTACAGTTTATCGTGGCTTAACGCCCGATTATAGACGTTATTTATCTAATTTCGATATAAATAGTATTAAGGAGTTAGAGAAGAGTCTTAGGCGTTATGAAAAATTAAGGAAATTGACAAGCAGTATTTGCCCCTACCTTCGAAGGACAAAATGAAATTTCTGATGACAGCACCGAAACAATCGACACGAGGGTCGAAAATTGATGCGATGTTTGAAAGCTCTACGTCGGAGTGCAGTCCCGAGCCGAGTGCAAGTCAGGATAGAAAACAGAAAGGGGGTAAAGTGAAAAAGAATAAACAGGGAGAGGAGAGAAAATTTTCGATTGAAGATTTGGCAGCGTTAATCAGTGGCGGTTAGAGCCTCAATGCAATAGGAGAGCGAGTGGACCCGATTAAACCACCGACAACTAGTGCACCAGCGTCGGCTTTCACGCAAGTCTTGATGAGAAATATGCCTGCAGTTCAAGCGGATACGAACTTGTCGCAAGGACATAGTAGGGGACCACAGAGGCGGGATAACACGCAGCAGAAGTTACCACCAAGTGAGCAGCGAACATTTGGTGGTATATGCAATACGTGTGGAATAAGTGGGCATGAAGCGTTTCAGTGCCCAAAAAGAGTGTGCTATAGTTGTCGTGGAGTGGGTCATTATGCATCGGAATGCGTGAATAAGCCAGCCAAGAGGCAAGAGAAATGCCAGGTTTGTGGAGAGCGAGAAACAATTTTCGCTCGTTGCGCAAGATGCTTACCTATACGAGAGATGTTGGGAAGCGTGATGGGGGGAACAGTCAAGTCTTCCCCCCCAGTCTGAGAAATATAAGTGTGTACAAGTAGTGAGGCGGAGAACGAGGAAATTTTCGTATGCCTACGAGACATGGTATATGGAGAGGAGAGAGCCGAAGTCTCGTGTCACGATCACCGCCTAGAGAGAGATACGAGCCGTGTGAGGGGTAGTCAGCCTGCCGAGAATGTGTGTGAAACGAATGAGAATGAGGAGAGAGGCGATGTGTGCGCCGGCGACAGTGCATTTTAAGTGAGGGGTAAAATTCAATAAATGCATTGCCCGAGTTCGAAGTAGAAAATGTAGATGCCTCAAGTGAAGAAAATAGATATTTCTTAAATATATTTATTGCGGATAAGCCCTATTATGGTGGATGGTTTCGTGCAGTCGTTCGAATTAAAAGTGATTCGTTCTCTTACCCAGGATTTGATATTGGGAATGGACTTTTGCCGAGAAATGAACATGGATGTTCAGCTCTGAAAAGGACTGTGGCGGATAAACGGCCAAGAGTGGCATGAATTTGCAAAGCGTACCGATCAGCGTCAAGAGAGTTGTTTGATTGGCGATTGCGCGGGTATCTATGAGTTTTTTCAGAGCCAGCGTAAAGAAGTTCAGAAAGTTGTGAATGAATTAGTTCTGCCGCAAGGAAAAGAGCATGGTATGACGAATCTTATTCAACACAAGTCAGAGATGAGAAGCCAGTCAAACATTTGCCGAGGAGAATGTAACCCATGATGCTAGAGTGGTTAATTCACGAGGTTAAAAAATTTTTAGAGCAGGAAATAATCGAGAAAACGACTAGTGAGTGGAATACCGCGCCTGCAATAGTAAGGAAGGCAGATGGAAAGTGGCGATTATGCTTTGATTATCGAGATGTTAATAAAGTCATAATTAAAGAAGGATATCCAATACCGAGTATTGACTCCATTTTGGATAAGCTCCGCAGAGCCAGGTTTATTTCAAAAAACGACCTGAAGATTGCGTACCATCAAGTGCCGATGGAAGAGTCAAGTAAGAAGTTTACGGCCTTCTCTGTGCCAGGATTGGGCCAGTTTCAGTTTAAAAGAATGCCTTTCGGATTAACCAATGCGCCCAGGACTTTTCAATGTTTAATTGATTCGTTATTTGGTCCTGAATGTGAGCCAGTTGTTTTTGGATATCTGGACGATATCATTATAGTCAATGATAATTTTGAGGATCATTTGAAATGGATCAGCGTTGTCTTGGGCAAGTTAGCGTCAGCGGGGTTAGTGGTGAACCCAGAGAAGTGTGAGTTAGGTTGCTCACAACTAACGTATCTTAGGTACGTTTTGGACAGCCAGGGTTTGCGTACGAGTGACGAGAAATTAGCGCAGATTATCAAGTACCCAGCACCAAAAAATATTAAACAGTTAAGAAGGTTTCTTGGTATGGTGGGGTGGTACTCGAGATTCTTAGAGAACGAGAGTGAATTAAAAATACCATTGTTGCGTCTGTTGCAGAAAGGGCAAAGTTGGTTGTGGGCAGATGAACAGGAAGAAGCGTTTCAAGCATTGAAGAAGAGTTTAAGTTCAGCGCCTGTTCTCGCGAGACCTGATTTTTCGAAACCGTTTACAATACAATGTGATGCGAGTGACTACGCTTTGGGCGCAGTACTTACTCAAGAGTTAGAGGACGGTGAGCATCCGATCGTGTATATTAGTAAAGTTTTATCACCGGCGGAGAGAAATTATAGCGTTACGGAAAAAGAGTGTTTGGCTTTGTTGTGGTCGATTAAAAAATTCCGGCCGTACGTGGAGGGTTACAAGTTCACCGTCATTACTGATCATAGCGCGTTAAAGTGGTTGCGAAATTTAAAAGAGCCGTCTGGACGTTTGGCAAGGTGGGCGTTGGAATTACAGCAGTGGGACTTCGATATAGTTCACCGCCGCGGTATCCACCACCACGTACCAGACGCTTTTTCAAGAATGTATGAGGATAGTGAAGAGTGTGCTGCATTTGATGAGATTAGCGACGCGTGGTATTTAAAGAGGAAGGAATTAGTCGAAAAATTCCCTGAGCGATTTGTTGAATGGAAAGTTGAAGAAGGGCGATTGTATAAACAAAGGGAAGATCCCTTGTTAGATCCGATCACCGACCAGAGCGAGAGTTGGAAGTCTTTACAACAATGATAGCAACTTTTGTGGGTAACGATTACCGTGACTGGGACAAACATGTCCACGAGTTTAGGCATGCAGTGAACACGGCGGTTCAAGCAACTACCAAAGTTTCGCCAGCGTTATTAAATTTTGGCCGTCAATCGCAGTTGGTTAAGAGTTTGGGACGTGAAATAGAGAAAAGAGTAGTAGTTGAGAGAATTTAACCGGAGGTGTGGATGGATCGATTAAAGAGATTAGATGCGTTGCGTGATTTAGTAGCGAGATTTATAGATAAGGAGAGAGAAAAACAGAGTGTGCAATATGATCCGACCTTACCGGGCAAGTCGATCCTCCGAGGGGAGAGGACATCGAGACAATTGTGGAGAGGGTTAGGCCTCGATGGGAGGCAAGGTCGCAAGAAGTTCAAGCTCAAGTGCCACATGTACAACCGGAGTAAGAGCGGCCCAGTACGTCGGGAGAGCAAGTTTCTGTTCCACAGCCGTTTCCTACTGGAACTATTCCGAAAGTACTAAAATCGAAGCGTACTGAGCGGGAGAAAGAGTTGAAGCAGAAGGATCAGCGTCCGGAGAGTTGTGAGAGAGAGCGGGAGAGTCATGTCAGAGAACTGCAAGGGAGAGAATCTGGCGATGAAGTCATAAGCCGGGAGGAGAGAGAGAGAGTTGGCAAGCGAAGAGGGAGTTGGACGCGGTGCTGCAGGAGAAGGGCGAGAGCAGCGAATTAGAAAACAAGAAGCAGTGGTTTAAGAGGGAAGTGGGAAGGAGAAATCAGAATTCCCTCTACGAGTGGGATTACGTTTCCAACACCAGCGCTTTGGAGCCGGCCAAATTGGCCCCCCCTAAGGGAGCGGAGAAATTGCCGCGGCACCCCCTCCCCCCTCTTATGTATCGCCCTTTAAGGGATTGGATGATGAAAAGCCGGATACGACTTTCCGAAGAACTCCACAGCGGGGAGTTTCTCGCCCCCCATTACCTATCATTTTGGAGGGTCGCATGTTCTCGGGTGTGGATCCAATCCCAACTGTGCCGCATCTTGACCCCCTCCAGGTGCGTGTTTTAATTGTTGGCAGCGCGGGCACGAGGTTCGAAAATGCACCTGTAAGCTGGCCAAATTTTGTCATAACTGTGGGCGGCGGAATATGGTGTTGACTGAGTGTCCTCGTTGTGTTCGGGTCAATCGTATTATTATGGAGGAGCGTTTCGGAAGAGAGCAGTATGAAGAATTCCGACGGCAAACAGAGAAGTACTACAAGCTTCTCCATAAGACGATGCCGAGGGAAACTACGCGACCTGAATTGCTTAGTCGTCCGTTGTCTCCGGTTCCGGCTGCGAAGGGAACTAGTACTTTCCCTCACCGATCAGCGTTTGAGAGGAATTCAGAGGGAGAGAAGGAAAGAGAACGGAGTTTTTTGGAGGAATTGGAACGGTTCGAGAGAGTGATTGCCGATCTACCCCCCGAAATAGCTCGGGAGAGGAAACTTCGTTTCTGGAAGGAGTTCCAGGAGAAAAAGAATTAATTGATTTATTAAATTTTTGCTGGACGTAGTGTTCCCACCCATAGTTTTTTAAGGCAAATTAACCGAAAATGAGAATTCTTTTATTTTGTTTTTTCTTTTTATTTTAGTTGTGGGACCATTGCCTTTTTGAAAATGTTCTTTTGAGTAGTTTTGGAGACTTTCTTTAATTAAATTCCACATCAGTTTTTTTAAAGTTTAGTATTATTTATACTAAAATTTCGGTTTGTTGCACTTTTTCCCCTAATTATAAAATACTTTTACAGAATGTAGTGCACATTTTCTTTATGTGCATGGATGAGCAATTTATTAAAAATTACTATTTCTTCTAAAATATATACTGCGTATGAAGTAAATGGGTAGTTCTACAAAATAGGGCATATATGATGTCCAAGGTTGTTTTTTAATTTATCTTTGCAATAAAATTATTTTTAATGGGAACTACAGTTTAAGTACATATTTACACTTTAATAATAATTTCAAATAATTGAGGGTCCCGATCAAATAACTCGACCGACGCTCGTACACACGCGTTAATGCCAGTCGGATAGCAGTGAGAGGGCAAGAAGCGCTCACAGGTACCCGACTTGCAGTAGCGCGTGTCTCCGAGCGTCGGTCGAGTTATTTGATCGGAACCCTAATTGTACTCCACAAAGATTTAAATAATTCTTACATTACTTTATATTCTACTAGCGTCGTTGTCCTCGCTCGCTCGGAAGACATTTTACTTGCTTATTTCCACTTATATAAATTTATTAAATAGCATCTTCATTGATAATATATATACATTAAAAAAATTTTAATATATACATATGTATGTGTTGTGTTCAGCGTCGTTGTCCTCGCTCGCTAGGAAGACATTTTACTTGTTTATTTCCACTTATATAAATTTATTAAATAGCATCTTCATTGATAATATATATATATATATATATATATATATATATATATATATATATATATATATATATATATATATATAAAAATAAAAATATAAAAAATTTTCAATTTTAATATATACATATGTATGTGTTGTGTATTTATGTGTCAATATACATGTGCATGTGAATAATAAATTTTTTTTATTTTCTCTTTAAAAATTATTTATGTTTGCTTTGAAATATTTGTTATTATAAATTATAATAATCTAATAAATTATCTAATAAATTATTATAATCTAAAACTAACATTCTTTGCCAACTTTTTCAAAAACTTAATATTTTCGGACTTAAAAGTTACTGAATATAGGTCTACAATTAAGGCTTCCAAAGGACCCCGCACTTTTACTATTGACTTTGGCTCTCAGACAATTTTTTGTAACTTTGCAGATTTGTAGTTTTTGACCTTCTGAACAAAAAATGTATGGGACAAAATTCAAAATAATGACCAGTTTTTGAGATACAGACGGTCAAAGTTTTAAAAAAATCAAATAACAGGTATTAGTCGTTCAAGAATGTTTTGTTGACAAAAGTCAATTGAATTCGCTTGAAACTGGTTACTCGGGGATTTTTAAGATCGCTGATAATGAATATGATGTTGGCTTTTCAAATTTCAAAATGGCGACTCCAATATGGCGGACATATTTTAGAAAAGTCAATTGAAATCGCTTGAAACTGGTTACTCGGAGGTTACTAAGGTCGCTAAAAACGAATATGATGTTACATTGGTAAAAACACACTGAGGTAGAGAGAAAAATAGACAAAGAGAGTGGAAGAATCTAATAGCTTAATAAAATGTTAGAAACAAACGTAGAAAGATATACAGATAGTTGTAACATAAGGTGATAAAGCAGTTTAAGGCAAGATCAAAAAATAATTCAGCAGTTTAAAGAATTAGTATGTGATTTAGCCGTTGAAGGCAAAATCATGAACTGCTTCAGCCAACTAAGGCAAGAACAAAAAGTGATTCAGCTGTTGAAGGCGAAATCATAAACTGATTCAGCCAATTAAGGCAAGATCAAAAAGTGATTCAGCTAATTAAGGCAAAATCATGAACTGATTCAGCCAATTAAGGCAAGAACAAAAAGTGATTAAGCTAATTAAGGCAAAATCATGAACTGATTCAGCCAATTAAGGCAAGATCAAAAAGTGATTCAGCCGTTGAAGGCAAAACCATGAACTGATTCAGCCAATTAAGGCAAGATCAAAAAGTGGTTCAGCCGATGAAGGCAAAACCATGAACTGATTCAGCCAATTAAGGCAAGATCAAAAAGCGGTTCAGCCGATGAAGGCAAAACCATGAACTGATTCAGCCAATTAAGGCAAGATCAAAAAGTGATTCAGCCGTTGAAGGCGAAATCATAAACTGATTCAGACAATTAAGGCAAGATCAAAAAGTGATTCAGCCGTTGAAGGCAAAATCATAAACTGATTCAGCCAATTAAGGCAAGATCAAAAAGTGATTCAGCCGTTGAAGGCAAAACCATGAATTGATTCAGCCAATTAAGGTAAGATCAAAAAGTGATTCAGCCGATGAAGGCAAAACCATGAACTGATTCAGCCAATTAAGGCAAGATCAAAAAGTGGTTCAGCTGATGAAGACAAAACCATTAACTGATTCAGCCAATTAAGGCAAGAACAAAAAGTGGTTCAGCCGATGAAGGCAAAACCATGAACTGATTCAGCCAATTAAGGCAAGATCAAAAAGTGGTTCAGCTGATGAAGGCAAAACCATTAACTGATTCAGTCAATTAAGGCAAGAACAAAAAGTGGTTCAGCCGATGAAGGCAAAACCATGAACTGATTCAGCCAATTAAGGCAAGATCAAAAAGTGATTCAGCTAATTAAGGCAAGAACAAAAAGTGATTCAGCCGTTGAAGGCGAAATCCTAAACTGATTCAGCCAATTAAGGCAAGATCAAAAAGTGATTCAGCCATTGAAGGCAAAACCATGAACTGATTCAGCCAATTAAGGCAAGATCAAAAAGCGATTTAGCCGTTGAAGGCAAAACCATGAACTGATTCAGCCAATTAAGGCAAGAACAAAAAGTGGTTCAGCCGATGAAGGCAAAACCATGAACTGATTCAGCCAATTAAGGCAAGATCAAAAAGTGATTCAGCCGTTGAAGGCAAAACCATGAACTGATTCAGCCAATTAAGGCAAGATCAAAAAGTAATTCAGCTAATTAAGGCAAAATCATGTACTGATTCAGTCAATTAAGGCAAGATCAAAAAGTGATTCAGCCGTTGAAGCAAAACCATGAACTGATTCAGCCAATTAAGGCAAGATCAAAAAGTGATTCAGCCGTTGAAGGCAAAGCCATGAACTGATTCAGCCAATTAAGGCAAGATCAAAAAGTGATTCAGCTGATGAAGGCAAAACCATGAACTGATTCAGCCAATTAAGGCAAGAACAAAAAGTGCTTCAGCGAATGAAGGCAAAACCATGAACTGATTCAGCCAATTAAGGCAAGATCTAAAAGTGGTTCAGCCGATGAAGGCAAAACCATGAACTGATTCAGCCAATTAAGGCAAGATGAAAAAGCGGTTCAGCCGATGAAGGCAAAACCATGAACTGATTCAGCCAATTAAGGCAAGATCAAAAAGTGGTTCAGCCGATGAAGGCAAAACCATGAACTGATTCAGCCAATTAAGGCAAGATCAAAAAGTGATTCAGCCGTTGAAGGCAAAACCATGAACTGATTCAGCCAATTAAGGCAAGATCAAAAAGTGGTTCAGCTGATGAAGGCAAAACCATGAACTGATTCAGCCAATTAAGGCAAGAACAAAAAGTGCTTCAGCCGATGAAGGCAAAACCATGAACTGATTCAGCCAATTAAGGCAAGATCAAAAAGTGATTCAGCTGATGAAGGCAAAACCATGAACTGATTCAGCCAATTAAGGCAAGAACAAAAAGTGCTTCAGCCGATGAAGGCAAAACCATGAACTGATTCAGCCAATTAAGGCAAGATCTAAAAGTGGTTCAGCCGATGAAGGCAAAACCATGAACTGATTCAGCCAATTAAGGCAAGATCAAAAAGCGGTTCAGCCGATGAAGGCAAAACCATGAACTGATTCAGCCAATTAAGGCAAGATCAAAAAGTGATTCAGCCGTTGAAGGCGAAATCATAAACTGATTCAGACAATTAAGGCAAGATCAAAAAGTGATTCAGCCGTTGAAGGCAAAATCATAAACTGATTCAGCCAATTAAGGCAAGATCAAAAAGAGATTCAGCCGTTGAAGGCAAAACCATGAACTGATTCAGCCAATTAAGGCAAGATCAAAAAGTGGTTCAGCTGATGAAGGCAAAACCATGAACTGATTCAGCCAATTAAGGCAAGAACAAAAAGTGCTTCAGCCGATGAAGGAAAAACCATGAACTGATTCAGCCAATTAAGGCAAGATCAAAAAGTGATTCAGCTAATTAAGGCAAGAACAAAAAGTGATTCAGCCGTTGAAGGCGAAATCATAAACTGATTCAGACAATTAAGGCAAGATCAAAAAGTGATTCAGCCGTTGAAGGCAAAATCATAAACTGATTCAGCCAATTAAGGCAAGATCAAAAAGTAATTCAGCCGTTGAAGGCAAAGCCATGAACTGATTCAGCCAATTAAGGCAAGATCAAAAAGTGGTTCAGCCGATGAAGGCAAAACCATGAACTGATTCAGCCAATTAAGACAAGATCAAAAAGTGATTCAGCTAATTAAGGCAAAATCATGTACTGACTCAGTCAATTAAGGCAAGATCAAAAAGTGATACAGCCGTTGAAGGCAAAACTATGAACTGATTCAGCCAATTAAGGCAAGATCAAAAAGTGGTTCAGCTGATGAAGGCAAAACCATGAACTGATTCAGCCAATTAAGGCAAGAACAAAAAGTGGTTCAGCCGATGAAGGCAAAACCATGAACTGATTCAGCCAATTAAGGCAAGATCAAAAAGTGATTCAGCCGTTGAAGGCAAAACCATGAACTGATTCAGCCAATTAAGGCAAGATCAAAAAGTGGTTCAGCTAATTAAGGCAAAATCATATACTGATTCAGTCAATTAAGGCAAGATCAAAAAGTGATTCATCCGTTGAAGGCGAAATCATAAACTGATTCAGCCAATTAAGGCAAGAACGAAAAATGGTTCAGCCGATGAAGGCAAAACCATGAACTGATTCAGACAATTAAGGCAAGATCAAAAAGCGGTTCAGCCGATGAAGGCAAAACCATGAACTGATTCAGCCAATTAAGGCAAGAACAAAAAGTGATTCAGCCGTTGAAGGCGAAATCATAAACTGATTCAGACAATTAAGGCAAGATCAAAAAGTGATTCAGCCGTTGAAGGCAAAACCATGAACTGATTCAGCCAATTAAGGCAAGATCAAAAAGTAATTCAGCCATTGAAGGCAAAACCATGAACTGATTCAGCCAATTAAGGCAAGATCAAAAAGTGATTCAGCCGTTGAAGGCAAAACCATGAACTGATTCAGCCAATTAAGGCAAGATCAAAAAGTGATTCAGCCGATGAAGGCAAAACCATGAACTGATTCAGCCAATTAAGGCAAGATCAAAAAGTGCTTCAGCCGATGAAGGCAAAACCATGAACTGATTCAGCCAATTAAGGCAAGATCAAAAAGTGATTCAGCCGTTGAAGGCAAAACCATGAACTGATTCAGCCAATTAAGGCAAGATCAAAAAGTGGTTCAGCTGATGAAGGCAAAACCATGAACTGATTCAGCCAATTAAGGCAAGAACAAAAAGTGCTTCAGCCGATGAAGGAAAAACCATGAACTGATTCAGCCAATTAAGGCAAGATCAAAAAGTGATTCAGCTAATTAAGGCAAGAACAAAAAGTGATTCAGCCGTTGAAGGCGAAATCATAAACTGATTCAGACAATTAAGGCAAGATCAAAAAGTGATTCAGCCGTTGAAGGCAAAATCATAAACTGATTCAGCCAATTAAGGCAAGATCAAAAAGTAATTCAGCCGTTGAAGGCAAAGCCATGAACTGATTCAGCCAATTAAGGCAAGATCAAAAAGTGGTTCAGCCGATGAAGGCAAAACCATGAACTGATTCAGCCAATTAAGACAAGATCAAAAAGTGATTCAGCTAATTAAGGCAAAATCATGTACTGACTCAGTCAATTAAGGCAAGATCAAAAAGTGATACAGCCGTTGAAGGCAAAACTATGAACTGATTCAGCCAATTAAGGCAAGATCAAAAAGTGGTTCAGCTGATGAAGGCAAAACCATGAACTGATTCAGCCAATTAAGGCAAGAACAAAAAGTGGTTCAGCCGATGAAGGCAAAACCATGAACTGATTCAGCCAATTAAGGCAAGATCAAAAAGTGATTCAGCCGTTGAAGGCAAAACCATGAACTGATTCAGCCAATTAAGGCAAGATCAAAAAGTGGTTCAGCTAATTAAGGCAAAATCATGTACTGATTCAGTCAATTAAGGCAAGATCAAAAAGTGATTCATCCGTTGAAGGCGAAATCATAAACTGATTCAGCCAATTAAGGCAAGAACGAAAAGTGGTTCAGCCGATGAAGGCAAAACCATGAACTGATTCAGACAATTAAGGCAAGATCAAAAAGCGGTTCAGCCGATGAAGGCAAAACCATGAACTGATTCAGTCAATTAAGGCAAGATCAAAAGTGATTCAGCCGTTAAAGGCGAAATCATAAACTGATTCAGACAATTAAGGCAAGATCAAAAAGTGATTCAGCCGTTGAAGGCAAAACCATGAACTGATTCAGCCAATTAAGGCAAGATCAAAAAGTGGTTCAGCTGATGAAGGCAAAACCATGAACTGATTCAGCCAATTAAGGCAAGAACAAAAAGTGGTTCAGCCGATGAAGGCAAAACCATGAACTGATTCAGCCAATTAAGGCAAGATCAAAAAGTGATTCAGCCGTTGAAGGCAAAACCATGAACTGATTCAGCCAATTAAGGCAAGATCAAAAAGTGGTTCAGCTAATTGAAGGCAAAATCATACACTGATTCAGTCAATTAAGGCAAGATCAAAAAGTGATTCAGCCGTTTAAGGCTAAAACATAAACTGATTCAGCCAATTAAGGCAAGATCAAAAAGTGGTTCAGCCGATGAAGGCAAAACCATGAACTGATTCAGACAATTAAGGCAAGATCAAAAAGTGATTCAGCCGTTGAAGGCAAAATCATTAACTGATTCAGCCAATTAAGGCAAGATCAAAAAGTGATTCAGCCGTTTAACGCTAAAACATAAACTGATTCAGCCAATTAAGGCAAGATCAAAAAGTGATTCAGCCGTTGAAGGCAAAACCATGAACTGATTCAGCCAATTAAGGCAAGATCAAAAAGTGATTCAGCCGTTGAAGGCAAAACCATGAACTGATTCAGCCAATTAAGGCAAGATCAAAAAGTGATTCAGCCGTTGAAGGCAAAATCATAAACTGATTCAGCCAATTAAGGCAAGATCAAAAAGTGATTCAGCCGTTGAAGGCAAAGCCATGAACTGATTCAGCCAATTAAGGCAAGATCAAAAAGTGATTCAGCCGTTGAAGGCAAAACCATGAACTGATTCAGCCAATTAAGGCAAGATCAAAAAGTGATTCAGCCGTTGAAGGCAAAACCATGAACTGATTCAGCCAATTAAGGCAAGATCAAAAAGTGGTTCAGCTGATGAAGGCAAAACCATGAACTGATTCAGCCAATTAAGGCAAGAACAAAAAGTGCTTCAGCCGATGAAGGAAAAACCATGAACTGATTCAGCCAATTAAGGCAAGATCAAAAAGTGATTCAGCTAATTAAGGCAAGAACAAAAAGTGATTCAGCCGTTGAAGGCGAAATCATAAACTGATTCAGACAATTAAGGCAAGATCAAAAAGTGATTCAGCCGTTGAAGGCAAAATCATAAACTGATTCAGCCAATTAAGGCAAGATCAAAAAGTAATTCAGCCGTTGAAGGCAAAACCATGAACTGATTCAGCCAATTAAGGCAAGATCAAAAAGTGATTCAGCCGATGAAGGCAAAACCATGAACTGATTCAGCCAATTAAGGCAAGATCAAAAAGTGATTCAGCTAATTAAGGCAAAATCATCTACTGACTCAGTCAATTAAGGCAAGATCAAAAAGTGATTCAGCCGTTGAAGGCAAAACTATGAACTGATTCAGCCAATTAAGGCAAGATCAAAAAGTGGTTCAGCCGATGAAGGCAAAACCATGAACTGATTCAGCCAATTAAGGCAAGAACAAAAAGTGCTTCAGCCGATGAAGGAAAAACCATGAACTGATTCAGCCAATTAAGGCAAGATCAAAAAGTAATTCAGCCGTTGAAGGCAAAGCCATGAACTGATTCAGCCAATTAAGGCAAGATCAAAAAGTGATTCAGCTAATTAAGGCAAGAACAAAAAGTGATTCAGCCGTTGAAGGCGAAATCATAAACTGATTCAGACAATTAAGGCAAGATCAAAAAGTGATTCAGCCGTTGAAGGCAAAATCATAAACTGATTCAGCCAATTAAGGCAAGATCAAAAAGTAATTCAGCCGTTGAAGGCAAAGCCATGAACTGATTCAGACAATTAAGGCAAGATCAAAAAGCGGTTCAGCCGATGAAGGCAAAACCATGAACTGATTCAGTCAATTAAGGCAAGATCAAAAGTGATTCAGCCGTTAAAGGCGAAATCATAAACTGATTCAGACAATTAAGGCAAGATCAAAAAGTGATTCAGCCGTTGAAGGCAAAACCATGAACTGATTCAGCCAATTAAGGCAAAATCAAAAAGTGGTTCAGCTGATGAAGGCAAAACCATGAACTGATTCAGCCAATTAAGGCAAGAACAAAAAGTGGTTCAGCCGATGAAGGCAAAACCATGAACTGATTCAGCCAATTAAGGCAAGATCAAAAAGTGATTCAGCCGTTGAAGGCAAAACCATGAACTGATTCAGCCAATTAAGGCAAGATCAAAAAGTGGTTCAGCTAATTAAGGCAAAATCATGTACTGATTCAGTCAATTAAGGCAAGATCAAAAAGTGATTCATCCGTTGAAGGCGAAATCATAAACTGATTCAGCCAATTAAGGCAAGAACGAAAAGTGGTTCAGCCGATGAAGGCAAAACCATGAACTGATTCAGACAATTAAGGCAAGATCAAAAAGTGATTCAGCCGTTAAAGGCAAAACCATGAACTGATTCAGCCAATTAAGGCAAGATCAAAAAGTGATTTAGCCGTTAAAGGCGAAATCATAAACTGATTCAGCCAATTAAGGCAAGATCAAAAAGTGATTCAGCCGTTGAAGGCAAAACCATGAATTGATTCAGCCAATTAAGGCAAGATCAAAAAGTAATTCAGCCATTGAAGGCAAAACCATGAACTGATTCAGCCAATTAAGGCAAGATCAAAAAGTGATTCAGCCGTTGAAGGCAAAATCATAAACTGATTCAGCCAATTAAGGCAAGATCAAAAAGTGATTCAGCCGTTGAAGGCAAAGCCATGAACTGATTCAGCCAATTAAGGCAAGATCAAAAAGTGGTTCAGCCGATGAAGGCAAAACCATGAACTGATTCAGCCAATTAAGGCCAGATCAAAAAGTGATTCAGCCGTTGAAGGCAAAGCCATGAACTGATTCAGCCAATTAAGGCAATATCAAAAAGTGGTTCAGCCGATGAAGGCAAAACCATGAACTGATTCAGCCAATTAAGGCAAGAACAAAAAGTGCTTCAGCCGATGAAGGAAAAACCATGAACTGATTCAGCCAATTAAGGCAAGATCAAAAAGTGATTCAGCTAATTAAGGCAAGAACAAAAAGTGATTCAGCCGTTGAAGGCGAAATCATAAACTGATTCAGACAATTAAGGCAAGATCAAAAAGTGATTCAGCCGTTGAAGGCAAAATCATAAACTGATTCAGCCAATTAAGGCAAGATCAAAAAGTAATTCAGCCGTTGAAGGCAAAGCCATGAACTGATTCAGCCAATTAAGGCAAGATCAAAAAGTGGTTCAGCCGATGAAGGCAAAACCATGAACTGATTCAGCCAATTAAGACAAGATCAAAAAGTGATTCAGCTAATTAAGGCAAAATCATGTACTGACTCAGTCAATTAAGGCAAGATCAAAAAGTGATACAGCCGTTGAAGGCAAAACTATGAACTGATTCAGCCAATTAAGGCAAGATCAAAAAGTGGTTCAGCTGATGAAGGCAAAACCATGAACTGATTCAGCCAATTAAGGCAAGAACAAAAAGTGGTTCAGCCGATGAAGGCAAAACCATGAACTGATTCAGCCAATTAAGGCAAGATCAAAAAGTGATTCAGCCGTTGAAGGCAAAACCATGAACTGATTCAGCCAATTAAGGCAAGATCAAAAAGTGGTTCAGCTAATTAAGGCAAAATCATGTACTGATTCAGTCAATTAAGGCAAGATCAAAAAGTGATTCATCCGTTGAAGGCGAAATCATAAACTGATTCAGCCAATTAAGGCAAGAACGAAAAGTGGTTCAGCCGATGAAGGCAAAACCATGAACTGATTCAGACAATTAAGGCAAGATCAAAAAGTGATTCAGCCGTTAAAGGCAAAACCATGAACTGATTCAGCCAATTAAGGCAAGATCAAAAAGTGATTTAGCCGTTAAAGGCGAAATCATAAACTGATTCAGCCAATTAAGGCAAGATCAAAAAGTGATTCAGCCGTTGAAGGCAAAACCATGAATTGATTCAGCCAATTAAGGCAAGATCAAAAAGTAATTCAGCCATTGAAGGCAAAACCATGAACTGATTCAGCCAATTAAGGCAAGATCAAAAAGTGATTCAGCCGTTGAAGGCAAAATCATAAACTGATTCAGCCAATTAAGGCAAGATCAAAAAGTGATTCAGCCGTTGAAGGCAAAGCCATGAACTGATTCAGCCAATTAAGGCAAGATCAAAAAGTGGTTCAGCCGATGAAGGCAAAACCATGAACTGATTCAGCCAATTAAGGCCAGATCAAAAAGTGATTCAGCCGTTGAAGGCAAAGCCATGAACTGATTCAGCCAATTAAGGCAATATCAAAAAGTGGTTCAGCCGATGAAGGCAAAACCATGAACTGATTCAGCCAATTAAGGCAAGAACAAAAAGTGCTTCAGCCGATGAAGGAAAAACCATGAACTGATTCAGCCAATTAAGGCAAGATCAAAAAGTGATTCAGCTAATTAAGGCAAGAACAAAAAGTGATTCAGCCGTTGAAGGCGAAATCATAAACTGATTCAGACAATTAAGGCAAGATCAAAAAGTGATTCAGCCGTTGAAGGCAAAATCATAAACTGATTCAGCCAATTAAGGCAAGATCAAAAAGTAATTCAGCCGTTGAAGGCAAAGCCATGAACTGATTCAGCCAATTAAGGCAAGATCAAAAAGTGGTTCAGCCGATGAAGGCAAAACCATGAACTGATTCAGCCAATTAAGACAAGATCAAAAAGTGATTCAGCTAATTAAGGCAAAATCATGTACTGACTCAGTCAATTAAGGCAAGATCAAAAAGTGATACAGCCGTTGAAGGCAAAACTATGAACTGATTCAGCCAATTAAGGCAAGATCAAAAAGTGGTTCAGCTGATGAAGGCAAAACCATGAACTGATTCAGCCAATTAAGGCAAGAACAAAAAGTGGTTCAGCCGATGAAGGCAAAACCATGAACTGATTCAGCCAATTAAGGCAAGATCAAAAAGTGATTCAGCCGTTGAAGGCAAAACCATGAACTGATTCAGCCAATTAAGGCAAGATCAAAAAGTGGTTCAGCTAATTAAGGCAAAATCATGTACTGATTCAGTCAATTAAGGCAAGATCAAAAAGTGATTCATCCGTTGAAGGCGAAATCATAAACTGATTCAGCCAATTAAGGCAAGAACGAAAAGTGGTTCAGCCGATGAAGGCAAAACCATGAACTGATTCAGACAATTAAGGCAAGATCAAAAAGCGGTTCAGCCGATGAAGGCAAAACCATGAACTGATTCAGTCAATTAAGGCAAGATCAAAAGTGATTCAGCCGTTAAAGGCGAAATCATAAACTGATTCAGACAATTAAGGCAAGATCAAAAAGTGATTCAGCCGTTGAAGGCAAAACCATGAACTGATTCAGCCAATTAAGGCAAGATCAAAAAGTGGTTCAGCTGATGAAGGCAAAACCATGAACTGATTCAGCCAATTAAGGCAAGAACAAAAAGTGGTTCAGCCGATGAAGGCAAAACCATGAACTGATTCAGCCAATTAAGGCAAGATCAAAAAGTGATTCAGCCGTTGAAGGCAAAACCATGAACTGATTCAGCCAATTAAGGCAAGATCAAAAAGTGGTTCAGCTAATTAAGGCAAAATCATGTACTGATTCAGTCAATTAAGGCAAGATCAAAAAGTGATTCATCCGTTGAAGGCGAAATCATAAACTGATTCAGCCAATTAAGGCAAGAACGAAAAGTGGTTCAGCCGATGAAGGCAAAACCATGAACTGATTCAGACAATTAAGGCAAGATCAAAAAGTGATTCAGCCGTTAAAGGCAAAACCATGAACTGATTCAGCCAATTAAGGCAAGATCAAAAAGTGATTTAGCCGTTAAAGGCGAAATCATAAACTGATTCAGCCAATTAAGGCAAGATCAAAAAGTGATTCAGCCGTTGAAGGCAAAACCATGAATTGATTCAGCCAATTAAGGCAAGATCAAAAAGTAATTCAGCCATTGAAGGCAAAACCATGAACTGATTCAGCCAATTAAGGCAAGATCAAAAAGTGATTCAGCCGTTGAAGGCAAAATCATAAACTGATTCAGCCAATTAAGGCAAGATCAAAAAGTGATTCAGCCGTTGAAGGCAAAGCCATGAACTGATTCAGCCAATTAAGGCAAGATCAAAAAGTGGTTCAGCCGATGAAGGCAAAACCATGAACTGATTCAGCCAATTAAGGCAAGATCAAAAAGTGATTCAGCCGTTGAAGGCAAAGCCATGAACTGATTCAGCCAATTAAGGCAATATCAAAAAGTGGTTCAGCCGATGAAGGCAAAACCATGAACTGATTCAGCCAATTAAGGCAAGAACAAAAAGTGCTTCAGCCGATGAAGGAAAAACCATGAACTGATTCAGCCAATTAAGGCAAGATCAAAAAGTGATTCAGCTAATTAAGGCAAGAACAAAAAGTGATTCAGCCGTTGAAGGCGAAATCATAAACTGATTCAGACAATTAAGGCAAGATCAAAAAGTGATTCAGCCGTTGAAGGCAAAATCATAAACTGATTCAGCCAATTAAGGCAAGATCAAAAAGTAATTCAGCCGTTGAAGGCAAAGCCATGAACTGATTCAGCCAATTAAGGCAAGATCAAAAAGTGGTTCAGCCGATGAAGGCAAAACCATGAACTGATTCAGCCAATTAAGACAAGATCAAAAAGCGATTCAGCTAATTAAGGCAAAATCATGTACTGACTCAGTCAATTAAGGCAAGATCAAAAAGTGATACAGCCGTTGAAGGCAAAACTATGAACTGATTCAGCCAATTAAGGCAAGATCAAAAAGTGGTTCAGCTGATGAAGGCAAAACCATGAACTGATTCAGCCAATTAAGGCAAGAACAAAAAGTGGTTCAGCCGATGAAGGCAAAACCATGAACTGATTCAGCCAATTAAGGCAAGATCAAAAAGTGATTCAGCCGTTGAAGGCAAAACCATGAACTGATTCAGCCAATTAAGGCAAGATCAAAAAGTGGTTCAGCTAATTAAGGCAAAATCATGTACTGATTCAGTCAATTAAGGCAAGATCAAAAAGTGATTCATCCGTTGAAGGCGAAATCATAAACTGATTCAGCCAATTAAGGCAAGAACGAAAAGTGGTTCAGCCGATGAAGGCAAAACCATGAACTGATTCAGACAATTAAGGCAAGATCAAAAAGCGGTTCAGCCGATGAAGGCAAAACCATGAACTGATTCAGTCAATTAAGGCAAGATCAAAAGTGATTCAGCCGTTAAAGGCGAAATCATAAACTGATTCAGACAATTAAGGCAAGATCAAAAAGTGATTCAGCCGTTGAAGGCAAAACCATGAACTGATTCAGCCAATTAAGGCAAGATCAAAAAGTGGTTCAGCTGATGAAGGCAAAACCATGAACTGATTCAGCCAATTAAGGCAAGAACAAAAAGTGGTTCAGCCGATGAAGGCAAAACCATGAACTGATTCAGCCAATTAAGGCAAGATCAAAAAGTGATTCAGCCGTTGAAGGCAAAACCATGAACTGATTCAGCCAATTAAGGCAAGATCAAAAAGTGATTCAGCCGTTGAAGGCGAAATCATAAACTGATTCAGACAATTAAGGCAAGATCAAAAAGTGATTTAGCTGTTGAAGGCAAAATTATAAACTGATTCAGCCAATTAAGGCAAAATCAAAAAGTGATTCAGCCGTTGAAGGCGAAATCATAAAATGATTCAGCCAATTAAGGCAAGATCAAAAAGTAATTCAGCCATTAAAGGCAAAACCATGAACTGATTCAGCCAATTAAGGCAAGATCAAAAAGTGATTCAGCCGTTGAAGGCAAAACCATGAACTGATTTAGCCAATTAAGGCAAGATCAAAAAGTGGTTCAGCCGATGAAGGCAAAACCATGAACTGATTCAGCCAATTAAGGCAAGATCAAAAAGTGATTTAGCCGTTGAAGGCGAAATCATAAACTGATTCAGACAACTAAGGCAAGATCAAAAAGTGATTCACTCGTTGAAGGCAAAATCATAAACTGATTCAGCCAATTAAGGCAAGATCAAAAAGTGCTTCAGCCGATGAAGGCAAAACCATGAACTGATTCAGCCAATTAAGGCAAGATCAAAAAGTGATTTAGCCGTTGAAGGCGAAATCATAAACTGATTCAGACAATTAAAGCAAGATCAAAAAGTGATTCACTCGTTGAAGGCAAAATCATAAACTGATTCAGCCAATTAAGGCAAGATCAAAAAGAGATTCAGCCGTTGAAGGCAAAACCATGAACTGATTCAGCCAATTAAGGCAAGATCAAAAAGTGGTTCAGCTGATGAAGGCAAAACCATGAACTGATTCAGCCAATTAAGGCAAGAACAAAAAGTGCTTCAGCCGATGAAGGAAAAACCATGAACTGATTCAGCCAATTAAGGCAAGATCAAAAAGTGATTCAGCTAATTAAGGCAAGAACAAAAAGTGATTCAGCCGTTGAAGGCGAAATCATAAACTGATTCAGACAATTAAGGCAAGATCAAAAAGTGATTCAGCCGTTGACGGCAAAATCATAAACTGATTCAGCCAATTAAGGCAAGATCAAAAAGTAATTCAGCCGTTGAAGGCAAAGCCATGAACTGATTCAGCCAATTAAGGCAAGATCAAAAAGTGGTTCAGCCGATGAAGGCAAAACCATGAACTGATTCAGCCAATTAAGACAAGATCAAAAAGTGATTCAGCTAATTAAGGCAAAATCATGTACTGACTCAGTCAATTAAGGCAAGATCAAAAAGTGATACAGCCGTTGAAGGCAAAACTATGAACTGATTCAGCCAATTAAGGCAAGATCAAAAAGTGGTTCAGCTGATGAAGGCAAAACCATGAACTGATTCAGCCAATTAAGGCAAGAACAAAAAGTGGTTCAGCCGATGAAGGCAAAACCATGAACTGATTCAGCCAATTAAGGCAAGATCAAAAAGTGATTCAGCCGTTGAAGGCAAAACCATGAACTGATTCAGCCAATTAAGGCAAGATCAAAAAGTGGTTCAGCTAATTAAGGCAAAATCATGTACTGATTCAGTCAATTAAGGCAAGATCAAAAAGTGATTCATCCGTTGAAGGCGAAATCATAAACTGATTCAGCCAATTAAGGCAAGAACGAAAAGTGGTTCAGCCGATGAAGGCAAAACCATGAACTGATTCAGACAATTAAGGCAAGATCAAAAAGCGGTTCAGCCGATGAAGGCAAAACCATGAACTGATTCAGTCAATTAAGGCAAGATCAAAAGTGATTCAGCCGTTAAAGGCGAAATCATAAACTGATTCAGACAATTAAGACAAGATCAAAAAGTGATTCAGCCGTTGAAGGCAAAACCATGAACTGATTCAGCCAATTAAGGCAAGATCAAAAAGTGGTTCAGCTGATGAAGGCAAAACCATGAACTGATTCAGCCAATTAAGGCAAGAACAAAAAGTGGTTCAGCCGATGAAGGCAAAACCATGAACTGATTCAGCCAATTAAGGCAAGATCAAAAAGTGATTCAGCCGTTGAAGGCAAAACCATGAACTGATTCAGCCAATTAAGGCAAGATCAAAAAGTGGTTCAGCTAATTAAGGCAAAATCATGTACTGATTCAGTCAATTAAGGCAAGATCAAAAAGTGATTCATCCGTTGAAGGCGAAATCATAAACTGATTCAGCCAATTAAGGCAAGAACGAAAAGTGGTTCAGCCGATGAAGGCAAAACCATGAACTGATTCAGACAATTAAGGCAAGATCAAAAAGTGATTCAGCCGTTAAAGGCAAAACCATGAACTGATTCAGCCAATTAAGGCAAGATCAAAAAGTGATTTAGCCGTTAAAGGCGAAATCATAAACTGATTCAGCCAATTAAGGCAAGATCAAAAAGTGATTCAGCCGTTGAAGGCAAAACCATGAATTGATTCAGCCAATTAAGGCAAGATCAAAAAGTAATTCAGCCATTGAAGGCAAAACCATGAACTGATTCAGCCAATTAAGGCAAGATCAAAAAGTGATTCAGCCGTTGAAGGCAAAATCATAAACTGATTCAGCCAATTAAGGCAAGATCAAAAAGTGATTCAGCCGTTGAAGGCAAAGCCATGAACTGATTCAGCCAATTAAGGCAAGATCAAAAAGTGGTTCAGCCGATGAAGGCAAAACCATGAACTGATTCAGCCAATTAAGGCAAGATCAAAAATTGATTCAGCCGTTGAAGGCAAAGCCATGAACTGATTCAGCCAATTAAGGCAAGATCAAAAAGTGGTTCAGCCGATGAAGGCAAAACCATGAACTGATTCAGCCAATTAAGGCAAGAACAAAAAGTGCTTCAGCCGATGAAGGAAAAACCATGAACTGATTCAGCCAATTAAGGCAAGATCAAAAAGTGATTCAGCTAATTAAGGCAAGAACAAAAAGTGATTCAGCCGTTGAAGGCGAAATCATAAACTGATTCAGACAATTAAGGCAAGATCAAAAAGTGATTCAGCCGTTGAAGGCAAAATCATAAACTGATTCAGCCAATTAAGGCAAGATCAAAAAGTAATTCAGCCGTTGAAGGCAAAGCCATGAACTGATTCAGCCAATTAAGGCAAGATCAAAAAGTGGTTCAGCCGATGAAGGCAAAACCATGAACTGATTCAGCCAATTAAGACAAGATCAAAAAGTGATTCAGCTAATTAAGGCAAAACCATGAACTGATTCAGCCAATTAAGGCAAGATCAAAAAGTGATTCAGCCGTTGAAGGCAAAACCATGAACTGATTCAGCCAATTAAGGCAAGATCAAAAAGTGGTTCAGCTAATTAAGGCAAAATCATGTACTGATTCAGTCAATTAAGGCAAGATCAAAAAGTGATTCATCCGTTGAAGGCGAAATCATAAACTGATTCAGCCAATTAAGGCAAGAACGAAAAGTGGTTCAGCCGATGAAGGCAAAACCATGAACTGATTCAGACAATTAAGGCAAGATCAAAAAGCGGTTCAGCCGATGAACGCAAAACCATGAACTGATTCAGTCAATTAAGGCAAGATCAAAAGTGATTCAGCCGTTAAAGGCGAAATCATAAACTGATTCAGACAATTAAGGCAAGATCAAAAAGTGATTCAGCCGTTGAAGGCAAAACCATGAACTGATTCAGCCAATTAAGGCAAGATCAAAAAGTGGTTCAGCTGATGAAGGCAAAACCATGAACTGATTCAGCCAATTAAGGCAAGAACAAAAAGTGGTTCAGCCGATGAAGGCAAAACCATGAACTGATTCAGCCAATTAAGGCAAGATCAAAAAGTGATTCAGCCGTTGAAGGCAAAACCATGAACTGATTCAGCCAATTAAGGCAAGATCAAAAAGTGATTCAGCCGTTGAAGGCGAAATCATAAACTGATTCAGACAATTAAGGCAAGATCAAAAAGTGATTCAGCCGTTGAAGGCAAAATTATAAACTGATTCAGCCAATTAAGGCAAGATCAAAAAGTGATTCAGCCGTTGAAGGCGAAATCATAAAATGATTCAGCCAATTAAGGCAAGATCAAAAAGTAATTCAGCCATTGAAGGCAAAACCATGAACTGATTCAGCCAATTAAGGCAAGATCAAAAAGTGATTCAGCCGTTGAAGGCAAAACCATGAACTGATTTAGCCAATTAAGGCAAGATCAAAAAGTGGTTCAGCCGATGAAGGCAAAACCATGAACTGATTCAGCCAATTAAGGCAAGATCAAAAAGTGATTTAGCCGTTGAAGGCGAAATCATAAACTGATTCAGACAACTAAGGCAAGATCAAAAAGTGATTCACTCGTTGAAGGCAAAATCATAAACTGATTCAGCCAATTAAGGCAAGATCAAAAAGTGCTTCAGCCGATGAAGGCAAAACCATGAACTGATTCAGCCAATTAAGGCAAGATCAAAAAGTGATTTAGCCGTTGAAGGCGAAATCATAAACTGATTCAGACAATTAAGGCAAGATCAAAAAGTGATTCAGCCGTTGAAGGCAAAACCATGAACTGATTCAGCCAATTAAGGCAAGATCAAAAAGTGGTTCAGCTGATGAAGGCAAAAACATGAACTGATTCAGCCAATTAAGGCAAGAACAAAAAGTGCTTCAGCCGATGAAGGAAAAACCATGAACTGATTCAGCCAATTAAGGCAAGATCAAAAAGTGATTCAGCTAATTAAGGCAAGAACAAAAAGTGATTCAGCCGTTGAAGGCGAAATCATAAACTGATTCAGACAATTAAGGCAAGATCAAAAAGTGATTCAGCCGTTGAAGGCAAAATCATAAACTGATTTAGCCAATTAAGGCAAGATCAAAAAGTAATTCAGCCGTTGAAGGCAAAGCCATGAACTGATTCAGCCAATTAAGGCAAGATCAAAAAGTGGTTCAGCCGATGAAGGCAAAACCATGAACTGATTCAGCCAATTAAGACAAGATCAAAAAGTGATTCAGCTAATTAAGGCAAAATCATGTACTGACTCAGTCAATTAAGGCAAGATCAAAAAGTGATACAGCCGTTGAAGGCAAAACTATGAACTGATTCAGCCAATTAAGGCAAGATCAAAAAGTGGTTCAGCTGATGAAGGCAAAACCATGAACTGATTCAGCCAATTAAGGCAAGAACAAAAAGTGGTTCAGCCGATAAAGGCAAAACCATGAACTGATTCAGCCAATTAAGGCAAGATCAAAAAGTGATTCAGCCGTTGAAGGCAAAACCATGAACTGATTCAGCCAATTAAGGCAAGATCAAAAAGTGGTTCAGCTAATTAAGGCAAAATCATGTACTGATTCAGTCAATTAAGGCAAGATCAAAAAGTGATTCATCCGTTGAAGGCGAAATCATAAACTGATTCAGCCAATTAAGGCAAGAACGAAAAGTGGTTCAGCCGATGAAGGCAAAACCATGAACTGATTCAGACAATTAAGGCAAGATCAAAAAGCGGTTCAGCCGATGAAGGCAAAACCATGAACTGATTCAGTCAATTAAGGCAAGATCAAAAGTGATTCAGCCGTTAAAGGCGAAATCATAAACTGATTCAGACAATTAAGGCAAGATCAAAAAGTGATTCAGCCGTTGAAGGCAAAACCATGAACTGATTCAGCCAATTAAGGCAAGATCAAAAAGTGGTTCAGCTGATGAAGGCAAAACCATGAACTGATTCAGCCAATTAAGGCAAGAACAAAAAGTGGTTCAGCCGATGAAGGCAAAACCATGAACTGATTCAGCCAATTAAGGCAAGATCAAAAAGTGATTCAGCCGTTGAAGGCAAAACCATGAACTGATTCAGTCAATTAAGGCAAGATCAAAAGTGATTCAGCCGTTAAAGGCGAAATCATAAACTGATTCAGACAATTAAGGCAAGATCAAAAAGTGATTCAGCCGTTGAAGGCAAAACCATGAACTGATTCAGCCAATTAAGGCAAGATCAAAAAGTGGTTCAGCTGATGAAGGCAAAACCATGAACTGATTCAGCCAATTAAGGCAAGAACAAAAAGTGGTTCAGCCGATGAAGGCAAAACCATGAACTGATTCAGACAATTAAGGCAAGATCAAAAAGTGATTCAGCCGTTAAAGGCAAAACCATTAACTGATTCAGCCAATTAAGGCAAGATCAAAAAGTGATTTAGCCGTTAAAGGCGAAATCATAAACTGATTCAGCCAATTAAGGCAAGATCAAAAAGTGATTCAGCCGTTGAAGGCAAAACCATGAATTGATTCAGCCAATTAAGGCAAGATCAAAAAGTAATTCAGCCATTGAAGGCAAAACCATGAACTGATTCAGCCAATTAAGGCAAGATCAAAAAGTGATTCAGCCGTTGAAGGCAAAATCATAAACTGATTCAGCCAATTAAGGCAAGATCAAAAAGTGATTCAGCCGTTGAAGGCAAAGCCATGAACTGATTCAGCCAATTAAGGCAAGATCAAAAAGTGGTTCAGCCGATGAAGGCAAAACCATGAACTGATTCAGCCAATTAAGGCAAGATCAAAAAGTGATTCAGCCGTTGAAGGCAAAGCCATGAACTGATTCAGCCAATTAAGGCAAGATCAAAAAGTGGTTCAGCCGATGAAGGCAAAACCATGAACTGATTCAGCCAATTAAGGCAAGATCAAAAAGTGATTCAGCCGTTGAAGGCAAAACCATGAACTGATTCACTTAATTAAGGCAAGATCAAAAAGTGGTTCAGCTGATGAAGGCAAAACCATGAACTGATTCAGCCAATTAAGGCAAGATCAAAAAGTGGTTCAGCTGATGAAGGCAAAACCATTAACTGATTCAGCCAATTAAGGCAAGAACAAAAAGTGCTTCAGCCGATGAAGGCAAAACCATGAACTGATTCAGCCAATTAAGGCAAGATCAAAAAGTGATTCAGCCGTTGAAGGCGAAATCATAAACTGATTCAGACAATTAAGGCAAGATCAAAAAGTGATTCAGCCGTTGAAGGCAAAATCATAAACTGATTCAGCCAATTAAGGCAAGATCAAAAAGTGGTTCAGCCGATGAAGGCAAAACCATGAACTGATTCAGCCAATTAAGGCAAGATCAAAAAGTGATTCAGCCGTTGAAGGCAAAACCATGAACTGATTCAGCCAATTAAGGCAAGACCAAAAAGTGGTTCAGCTAATTAAGGCAAAATCATGTACTGATTCAGTCAATTAAGGCAAGATCAAAAAGTGATTCATCCGTTGAAGGCGAAATCATAAACTGATTCAGCCAATTAAGGCAAGAACGAAAAGTGGTTCAGCCGATTAAGGCAAAACCATGAACTGATTCAGACAATTAAGGCAAGATCAAAAAGCGGTTCAGCCGATGAAGGCAAAACCATGAACTGATTCAGTCAATTAAGGCAAGATCAAAAGTGATTTAGCCGTCAAAGGCGAAATCATAAACTGATTCAGACAATTAAGGCAAGATCAAAAAGTGATTCAGCCGTTGAAGGCAAAATCATAAACTGATTCAGCCAAATAAGGCAAGATCAAAAAGTGATTTAGCCGTTGAAGGCGAAATCATAAACTGATTCAGCCAATTAAGGCAAGAACGAAAAGTGGTTCAGCCGATGAAGGCAGAACCATGAACTGATTCAGCCAATTAAGGCAAGATCAAAAAGTTTAGCCGTTGAAGGCAAAACCATAAACTGATTCAGCCAATTAAGGCAAGATCAAAAAGTGATTCAGCCGTTGAAGGCAAAGCCATGAACTGATTCAGCCAATTAAGGCAAGATCAAAAAGTGGTTCAGCCGATGAAGGCAAAACCATGAACTGATTCAGCCAATTAAGGCAAGATCAAAAAGTGATTCAGCTAATTAAGGCAAAATCATGTACTGACTCAGTCAATTAAGACAAGATCAAAAAGTGATACAGCCGTTGAAGGCAAAACCATGAACTGATTCAGCCAATTAAGGCAAGATCAAAAAGTGGTTCAGCTGATGAAGGCAAAACCATGAACTGATTCAGCCAATTAAGGCAAGAACAAAAAGTGGTTCAGCCGATGAAGGCAAAACCATGAACTGATTCAGCCAATTAAGGCAAGATCAAAAAGTGATTCAGCCGTTGAAGGCAAAACCATGAACTGATTCAGCCAATTAAGGCAAGATCAAAAAGTGGTTCAGCTAATTAAGGCAAAATCATGTACTGATTCAGTCAATTAAGGCAAGATCAAAAAGTGATTCATCCGTTGAAGGCGAAATCATAAACTGATTCAGCCAATTAAGGCAAGAACGAAAAGTGGTTCAGCCGATGAAGGCAAAACCATGAACTGATTCAGACAATTAAGGCAAGATCAAAAAGCGGTTCAGCCGATGAAGGCAAAACCATGAACTGATTCAGTCAATTAAGGCAAGATCAAAAGTGATTTAGCCGTCAAAGGCGAAATCATAAACTGATTCAGACAATTAAGGCAAGATCAAAAAGTGATTCAGCCGTTGAAGGCAAAATCATAAACTGATTCAGCCAATTAAGGCAAGATCAAAAAGTGATTCAGCCGTTGAAGGCGAAATCATAAACTGATTCAGCCAATTAAGGCAAGAACGAAAAGTGGTTCAGCCGATGAAGGCAGAACCATGAACTGATTCAGCCAATTAAGGCAAGATCAAAAAGTGATTCAGCCGTTGAAGGCAAAACCATAAACTGATTCAGCCAATTAAGGCAAGGTCAAAAAGTGATTCAGCCGTTGAAGGCAAAGCCATGAACTGATTCAGCCAATTAAGGCAAGATCAAAAAGTGGTTCAGCCGATGAAGGCAAAACCATGAACTGATTCAGCCAATTAAGGCAAGATCAAAAAGTGATTCAGCCGTTGAAGGCAAAGCCATGAACTGATTCAGCCAATTAAGGCAAGATCAAAAAGTAGTTCAGCCGATGAAGGCAAAACCATGAACTGATTTAGCCAATTAAGGCAAGATCAAAAAGTGATTCAGCCGTTGAAGGCAAAACCATAAACTGATTCAGCCAATTAAGGCAAGGTCAAAAAGTGATTCAGCCGTTGAAGGCAAAGCCATGAACTGATTCAGCCAATTAAGGCAAGATCAAAAAGTGGTTCAGCCGATGAAGGCAAAACCATGAACTGATTCAGCCAATTAAGGCAAGATCAAAAAGTGATTCAGCCGTTGAAGGCAAAGCCATGAACTGATTCAGCCAATTAAGGCAAGATCAAAAAGTAGTTCAGCCGATGAAGGCAAAACCATGAACTGATTTAGCCAATTAAGGCAAGATCAAAAAGTGATTCAGCTAATTAAGGCAAGAACAAAAAGTGATTCAGCCGTTGTGGCGAAATCATAAAATGATTCAGCCAATTAAGGCAAGATCAAAAAGTGATTCAGCCGTTGAAGGCGAAATCATAAACTGATTCAGCCAATTAAGGCAAAAACGAAAAGTGGTTCAGCCGATGAAGGCAGAACCATGAACTGATTCAGCCAATTAAGGCAAGATCAAAAAGTGATTCAGCCGTTGAAGGCAAAACCATAAACTGATTCAGCCAATTAAGGCAAGGTCAAAAAGTGATTCAGCCGTTGAAGGCAAAGCCATGAACTGATTCAGCCAATTAAGGCAAGATCAAAAAGTGGTTCAGCCGATGAAGGCAAAACCATGAACTGATTCAGCCAATTAAGGCAAGATCAAAAAGTGATTCAGCCGTTGAAGGCAAAGCCATGAACTGATTCAGCCAATTAAGGCAAGATCAAAAAGTAGTTCAGCCGATGAAGGCAAAACCATGAACTGATTTAGCCAATTAAGGCAAGATCAAAAAGTGATTCAGCTAATTAAGGCAAGAACAAAAAGTGATTCAGCCGTTGTGGCGAAATCATAAAATAATTCAGCCAATTAAGGCAAGATCAAAAAGTGATTCAGCTGATGAAGGCAAAACCATGAACTGATTCAGCCAATTAAGGCAAGATCAAAAAGTGGTTCAGCCGATGAAGGCAAAACCATGAACTGATTCAGCCAATTAAGGCAAGATCAAAAAGTGATTCAGCCGTTGAAGGCAAAACCATGAACTGATTCACTTAATTAAGGCAAGATCAAAAAGTGGTTCAGCTGATGAAGGCAAAACCATGAACTGATTCAGCCAATTAAGGCAAGATCAAAAAGTGGTTCAGCTGATGAAGGCAAAACCATGAACTGATTCAGCCAATTAAGGCAAGAACAAAAAGTGCTTCAGCCGATGAAGGCAAAACCATGAACTGATTCAGCCAATTAAGGCAAGATCAAAAAGTGATTCAGCTGATGAAGGCAAAACCATGAACTGATTCAGCCAATTAAGGCAAGAACAAAAAGTGCTTCAGCCGATGAAGGCAAAACCATGAACTGATTCAGCCAATTAAGGCAAGATCTAAAAGTGGTTCAGCCGATGAAGGCAAAACCATGAACTGATTCAGCCAATTAAGGCAAGATCAAAAAGTGATTCAGCCGTTGAAGGCAAAACCATGAACTGATTCAGCCAATTAAGGCAAGATCAAAAAGTGGTTCAGCTAATTAAGGCAAAATCATGTACTGATTCAGTCAATTAAGGCAAGATCAAAAAGTGATTCATCCGTTGAAGGCGAAATCATAAACTGATTCAGCCAATTAAGGCAAGAACGAAAAGTGGTTCAGCCGATGAAGGCAAAACCATGAACTGATTCAGACAATTAAGGCAAGATCAAAAAGCGGTTCAGCCGATGAAGGCAAAACCATGAACTGATTCAGTCAATTAAGGCAAGATCAAAAGTGATTTAGCCGTCAAAGGCGAAATCATAAACTGATTCAGACAATTAAGGCAAGATCAAAAAGTGATTCAGCCGTTGAAGGCAAAATCATAAACTGATTCAGCCAATTAAGGCAAGATCAAAAAGTGATTCAGCCGTTGAAGGCGAAATCATAAACTGATTCAGCCAATTAAGGCAAGAACGAAAAGTGGTTCAGCCGATGAAGGCAGAACCATGAACTGATTCAGCCAATTAAGGCAAGATCAAAAAGTGATTCAGCCGTTGAAGGCAAAACCATAAACTGATTCAGCCAATTAAGGCAAGGTCAAAAAGTGATTCAGCCGTTGAAGGCAAAGCCATGAACTGATTCAGCCAATTAAGGCAAGATCAAAAAGTGGTTCAGCCGATGAAGGCAAAACCATGAACTGATTCAGCCAATTAAGGCAAGATCAAAAAGTGATTCAGCCGTTGAAGGCAAAGCCATGAACTGATTCAGCCAATTAAGGCAAGATCAAAAAGTAGTTCAGCCGATGAAGGCAAAACCATGAACTGATTTAGCCAATTAAGGCAAGATCAAAAAGTGATTCAGCCGTTGAAGGCAAAACCATAAACTGATTCAGCCAATTAAGGCAAGGTCAAAAAGTGATTCAGCCGTTGAAGGCAAAGCCATGAACTGATTCAGCCAATTAAGGCAAGATCAAAAAGTGGTTCAGCCGATGAAGGCAAAACCATGAACTGATTCAGCCAATTAAGGCAAGATCAAAAAGTGATTCAGCCGTTGAAGGCAAAGCCATGAACTGATTCAGCCAATTAAGGCAAGATCAAAAAGTAGTTCAGCCGATGAAGGCAAAACCATGAACTGATTTAGCCAATTAAGGCAAGATCAAAAAGTGATTCAGCTAATTAAGGCAAGAACAAAAAGTGATTCAGCCGTTGTGGCGAAATCATAAAATGATTCAGCCAATTAAGGCAAGATCAAAAAGTGATTCAGCCGTTGAAGGCGAAATCATAAACTGATTCAGCCAATTAAGGCAAGAACGAAAAGTGGTTCAGCCGATGAAGGCAGAACCATGAACTGATTCAGCCAATTAAGGCAAGATCAAAAAGTGATTCAGCCGTTGAAGGCAAAACCATAAACTGATTCAGCCAATTAAGGCAAGGTCAAAAAGTGATTCAGCCGTTGAAGGCAAAGCCATGAACTGATTCAGCCAATTAAGGCAAGATCAAAAAGTTGTTCAGCCGATGAAGGCAAAACCATGAACTGATTCAGCCAATTAAGGCAAGATCAAAAAGTGATTCAGCCGTTGAAGGCAAAGCCATGAACTGATTCAGCCAATTAAGGCAAGATCAAAAAGTAGTTCAGCCGATGAAGGCAAAACCATGAACTGATTTAGCCAATTAAGGCAAGATCAAAAAGTGATTCAGCTAATTAAGGCAAGAACAAAAAGTGATTCAGCCGTTGTGGCGAAATCATAAAATGATTCAGCCAATTAAGGCAAGATCAAAAAGTGATTCAGCTGATGAAGGCAAAACCATGAACTGATTCAGCCAATTAAGGCAAGATCAAAAAGTGGTTCAGCCGATGAAGGCAAAACCATGAACTGATTCAGCCAATTAAGGCAAGATCAAAAAGTGATTCAGCCGTTGAAGGCAAAACCATGAACTGATTCACTTAATTAAGGCAAGATCAAAAAGTGGTTCAGCTGATGAAGGCAAAACCATGAACTGATTCAGCCAATTAAGGCAAGATCAAAAAGTGGTTCAGCTGATGAAGGCAAAACCATGAACTGATTCAGCCAATTAAGGCAAGAACAAAAAGTGCTTCAGCCGATGAAGGCAAAACCATGAACTGATTCAGCCAATTAAGGCAAGATCAAAAAGTGATTCAGCTGATGAAGGCAAAACCATGAACTGATTCAGCCAATTAAGGCAAGAACAAAAAGTGCTTCAGCCGATGAAGGCAAAACCATGAACTGATTCAGCCAATTAAGGCAAGATCTAAAAGTGGTTCAGCCGATGAAGGCAAAACCATGAACTGATTCAGCCAATTAAGGCAAGATCAAAAAGCGGTTCAGCCGATGAAGGCAAAACCATGAACTGATTCAGCCAATTAAGGCAAGATCAAAAAGTGATTCAGCCGTTGAAGGCGAAATCATAAACTGATTCAGACAATTAAGGCAAGATCAAAAAGTGATTCAGCCGTTGAAGGCAAAATCATAAACTGATTCAGCCAATTAAGGCAAGATCAAAAAGTGATTCAGCCGTTGAAGGCGAAATCATAAAATGATTCAGCCAATTAAGGCAAGATCAAAAAGTAATTCAGCCATTGAAGGCAAAACCATGAACTGATTTAGCCAATTAAGGCAAGATCAAAAAGTGGTTCAGCCGATGAAGGCAAAACCATGAACTGATTCAGCCAATTAAGGCAAGATCAAAAAGTAGTTCAGCCGATGAAGGCAAAACCATGAACTGATTTAGCCAATTAAGGCAAGATCAAAAAGTGATTCAGCTAATTAAGGCAAGAACAAAAAGTGATTCAGCCGTTGTGGCGAAATCATAAAATGATTCAGCCAATTAAGGCAAGATCAAAAAGTGATTCAGCTGATGAAGGCAAAACCATGAACTGATTCAGCCAATTAAGGCAAGATCAAAAAGTGGTTCAGCCGATGAAGGCAAAACCATGAACTGATTCAGCCAATTAAGGCAAGATCAAAAAGTGGTTCAGCTGATGAAGGCAAAACCATGAACTGATTCAGCCAATTAAGGCAAGAACAAAAAGTGGTTCAGCCGATGAAGGCAAAACCATGAACTGATTCAGCCAATTAAGGCAAGATCAAAAAGTGATTCAGCCGTTGAAGGCAAAACCATGAACTGATTCAGTCAATTAAGGCAAGATCAAAAGTGATTCAGCCGTTAAAGGCGAAATCATAAACTGATTCAGACAATTAAGGCAAGATCAAAAAGTGATTCAGCCGTTGAAGGCAAAACCATGAACTGATTCAGCCAATTAAGGCAAGATCAAAAAGTGGTTCAGCTGATGAAGGCAAAACCATGAACTGATTCAGCCAATTAAGGCAAGAACAAAAAGTGGTTCAGCCGATGAAGGCAAAACCATGAACTGATTCAGACAATTAAGGCAAGATCAAAAAGTGATTCAGCCGTTAAAGGCAAAACCATGAACTGATTCAGCCAATTAAGGCAAGATCAAAAAGTGATTTAGCCGTTAAAGGCGAAATCATAAACTGATTCAGCCAATTAAGGCAAGATCAAAAAGTGATTCAGCCGTTGAAGGCAAAACCATGAATTGATTCAGCCAATTAAGGCAAGATCAAAAAGTAATTCAGCCATTGAAGGCAAAACCATGAACTGATTCAGCCAATTAAGGCAAGATCAAAAAGTGATTCAGCCGTTGAAGGCAAAATCATAAACTGATTCAGCCAATTAAGGCAAGATCAAAAAGTGATTCAGCCGTTGAAGGCAAAGCCATGAACTGATTCAGCCAATTAAGGCAAGATCAAAAAGTGGTTCAGCCGATGAAGGCAAAACCATGAACTGATTCAGCCAATTAAGGCAAGATCAAAAAGTGATTCAGCCGTTGAAGGCAAAGCCATGAACTGATTCAGCCAATTAAGGCAAGATCAAAAAGTGGTTCAGCCGATGAAGGCAAAACCATGAACTGATTCAGCCAATTAAGGCAAGATCAAAAAGTGATTCAGCCGTTGAAGGCAAAACCATGAACTGATTCACTTAATTAAGGCAAGATCAAAAAGTGGTTCAGCTGATGAAGGCAAAACCATGAACTGATTCAGCCAATTAAGGCAAGATCAAAAAGTGGTTCAGCTGATGAAGGCAAAACCATTAACTGATTCAGCCAATTAAGGCAAGAACAAAAAGTGCTTCAGCCGATGAAGGCAAAACCATGAACTGATTCAGCCAATTAAGGCAAGACCAAAAAGTGGTTCAGCTAATTAAGGCAAAATCATGTACTGATTCAGTCAATTAAGGCAAGATCAAAAAGTGATTCATCCGTTGAAGGCGAAATCATAAACTGATTCAGCCAATTAAGGCAAGAACGAAAAGTGGTTCAGCCGATTAAGGCAAAACCATGAACTGATTCAGACAATTAAGGCAAGATCAAAAAGCGGTTCAGCCGATGAAGGCAAAACCATGAACTGATTCAGTCAATTAAGGCAAGATCAAAAGTGATTTAGCCGTCAAAGGCGAAATCATAAACTGATTCAGACAATTAAGGCAAGATCAAAAAGTGATTCAGCCGTTGAAGGCAAAATCATAAACTGATTCAGCCAATTAAGGCAAGATCAAAAAGTGATTTAGCCGTTGAAGGCGAAATCATAAACTGATTCAGCCAATTAAGGCAAGAACGAAAAGTGGTTCAGCCGATGAAGGCAGAACCATGAACTGATTCAGCCAATTAAGGCAAGATCAAAAAGTTTAGCCGTTGAAGGCAAAACCATAAACTGATTCAGCCAATTAAGGCAAGATCAAAAAGTGATTCAGCCGTTGAAGGCAAAGCCATGAACTGATTCAGCCAATTAAGGCAAGATCAAAAAGTGGTTCAGCCGATGAAGGCAAAACCATGAACTGATTCAGCCAATTAAGGCAAGATCAAAAAGTGATTCAGCTAATTAAGGCAAAATCATGTACTGACTCAGTCAATTAAGACAAGATCAAAAAGTGATACAGCCGTTGAAGGCAAAACCATGAACTGATTCAGCCAATTAAGGCAAGATCAAAAAGTGGTTCAGCTGATGAAGGCAAAACCATGAACTGATTCAGCCAATTAAGGCAAGAACAAAAAGTGCTTCAGCCGATGAAGGCAAAACCATGAACTGATTCAGCCAATTAAGGCAAGATCAAAAAGTGATTCAGCTGATGAAGGCAAAACCATGAACTGATTCAGCCAATTAAGGCAAGAACAAAAAGTGGTTCAGCCGATGAAGGCAAAACCATGAACTGATTCAGCCAATTAAGGCAAGATCAAAAAGTGATTCAGCCGTTGAAGGCAAAACCATGAACTGATTCAGCCAATTAAGGCAAGATCAAAAAGTGGTTCAGCTAATTAAGGCAAAATCATGTACTGATTCAGTCAATTAAGGCAAGATCAAAAAGTGATTCATCCGTTGAAGGCGAAATCATAAACTGATTCAGCCAATTAAGGCAAGAACGAAAAGTGGTTCAGCCGATGAAGGCAAAACCATGAACTGATTCAGACAATTAAGGCAAGATCAAAAAGCGGTTCAGCCGATGAAGGCAAAACCATGAACTGATTCAGTCAATTAAGGCAAGATCAAAAGTGATTTAGCCGTCAAAGGCGAAATCATAAACTGATTCAGACAATTAAGGCAAGATCAAAAAGTGATTCAGCCGTTGAAGGCAAAATCATAAACTGATTCAGCCAATTAAGGCAAGATCAAAAAGTGATTCAGCCGTTGAAGGCGAAATCATAAACTGATTCAGCCAATTAAGGCAAGAACGAAAAGTGGTTCAGCCGATGAAGGCAGAACCATGAACTGATTCAGCCAATTAAGGCAAGATCAAAAAGTGATTCAGCCGTTGAAGGCAAAACCATAAACTGATTCAGCCAATTAAGGCAAGGTCAAAAAGTGATTCAGCCGTTGAAGGCAAAGCCATGAACTGATTCAGCCAATTAAGGCAAGATCAAAAAGTGGTTCAGCCGATGAAGGCAAAACCATGAACTGATTCAGCCAATTAAGGCAAGATCAAAAAGTGATTCAGCCGTTGAAGGCAAAGCCATGAACTGATTCAGCCAATTAAGGCAAGATCAAAAAGTAGTTCAGCCGATGAAGGCAAAACCATGAACTGATTTAGCCAATTAAGGCAAGATCAAAAAGTGATTCAGCCGTTGAAGGCAAAACCATAAACTGATTCAGCCAATTAAGGCAAGGTCAAAAAGTGATTCAGCCGTTGAAGGCAAAGCCATGAACTGATTCAGCCAATTAAGGCAAGATCAAAAAGTGGTTCAGCCGATGAAGGCAAAACCATGAACTGATTCAGCCAATTAAGGCAAGATCAAAAAGTGATTCAGCCGTTGAAGGCAAAGCCATGAACTGATTCAGCCAATTAAGGCAAGATCAAAAAGTAGTTCAGCCGATGAAGGCAAAACCATGAACTGATTTAGCCAATTAAGGCAAGATCAAAAAGTGATTCAGCTAATTAAGGCAAGAACAAAAAGTGATTCAGCCGTTGTGGCGAAATCATAAAATGATTCAGCCAATTAAGGCAAGATCAAAAAGTGATTCAGCCGTTGAAGGCGAAATCATAAACTGATTCAGCCAATTAAGGCAAGAACGAAAAGTGGTTCAGCCGATGAAGGCAGAACCATGAACTGATTCAGCCAATTAAGGCAAGATCAAAAAGTGATTCAGCCGTTGAAGGCAAAACCATAAACTGATTCAGCCAATTAAGGCAAGGTCAAAAAGTGATTCAGCCGTTGAAGGCAAAGCCATGAACTGATTCAGCCAATTAAGGCAAGATCAAAAAGTGGTTCAGCCGATGAAGGCAAAACCATGAACTGATTCAGCCAATTAAGGCAAGATCAAAAAGTGATTCAGCCGTTGAAGGCAAAGCCATGAACTGATTCAGCCAATTAAGGCAAGATCAAAAAGTAGTTCAGCCGATGAAGGCAAAACCATGAACTGATTTAGCCAATTAAGGCAAGATCAAAAAGTGATTCAGCTAATTAAGGCAAGAACAAAAAGTGATTCAGCCGTTGTGGCGAAATCATAAAATGATTCAGCCAATTAAGGCAAGATCAAAAAGTGATTCAGCTGATGAAGGCAAAACCATGAACTGATTCAGCCAATTAAGGCAAGATCAAAAAGTGGTTCAGCCGATGAAGGCAAAACCATGAACTGATTCAGCCAATTAAGGCAAGATCAAAAAGTGATTCAGCCGTTGAAGGCAAAACCATGAACTGATTCACTTAATTAAGGCAAGATCAAAAAGTGGTTCAGCTGATGAAGGCAAAACCATGAACTGATTCAGCCAATTAAGGCAAGATCAAAAAGTGGTTCAGCTGATGAAGGCAAAACCATGAACTGATTCAGCCAATTAAGGCAAGAACAAAAAGTGCTTCAGCCGATGAAGGCAAAACCATGAACTGATTCAGCCAATTAAGGCAAGATCAAAAAGTGATTCAGCTGATGAAGGCAAAACCATGAACTGATTCAGCCAATTAAGGCAAGAACAAAAAGTGCTTCAGCCGATGAAGGCAAAACCATGAACTGATTCAGCCAATTAAGGCAAGATCTAAAAGTGGTTCAGCCGATGAAGGCAAAACCATGAACTGATTCAGCCAATTAAGGCAAGATCAAAAAGTGATTCAGCCGTTGAAGGCAAAACCATGAACTGATTCAGCCAATTAAGGCAAGATCAAAAAGTGGTTCAGCTAATTAAGGCAAAATCATGTACTGATTCAGTCAATTAAGGCAAGATCAAAAAGTGATTCATCCGTTGAAGGCGAAATCATAAACTGATTCAGCCAATTAAGGCAAGAACGAAAAGTGGTTCAGCCGATGAAGGCAAAACCATGAACTGATTCAGACAATTAAGGCAAGATCAAAAAGCGGTTCAGCCGATGAAGGCAAAACCATGAACTGATTCAGTCAATTAAGGCAAGATCAAAAGTGATTTAGCCGTCAAAGGCGAAATCATAAACTGATTCAGACAATTAAGGCAAGATCAAAAAGTGATTCAGCCGTTGAAGGCAAAATCATAAACTGATTCAGCCAATTAAGGCAAGATCAAAAAGTGATTCAGCCGTTGAAGGCGAAATCATAAACTGATTCAGCCAATTAAGGCAAGAACGAAAAGTGGTTCAGCCGATGAAGGCAGAACCATGAACTGATTCAGCCAATTAAGGCAAGATCAAAAAGTGATTCAGCCGTTGAAGGCAAAACCATAAACTGATTCAGCCAATTAAGGCAAGGTCAAAAAGTGATTCAGCCGTTGAAGGCAAAGCCATGAACTGATTCAGCCAATTAAGGCAAGATCAAAAAGTGGTTCAGCCGATGAAGGCAAAACCATGAACTGATTCAGCCAATTAAGGCAAGATCAAAAAGTGATTCAGCCGTTGAAGGCAAAGCCATGAACTGATTCAGCCAATTAAGGCAAGATCAAAAAGTAGTTCAGCCGATGAAGGCAAAACCATGAACTGATTTAGCCAATTAAGGCAAGATCAAAAAGTGATTCAGCCGTTGAAGGCAAAACCATAAACTGATTCAGCCAATTAAGGCAAGGTCAAAAAGTGATTCAGCCGTTGAAGGCAAAGCCATGAACTGATTCAGCCAATTAAGGCAAGATCAAAAAGTGGTTCAGCCGATGAAGGCAAAACCATGAACTGATTCAGCCAATTAAGGCAAGATCAAAAAGTGATTCAGCCGTTGAAGGCAAAGCCATGAACTGATTCAGCCAATTAAGGCAAGATCAAAAAGTAGTTCAGCCGATGAAGGCAAAACCATGAACTGATTTAGCCAATTAAGGCAAGATCAAAAAGTGATTCAGCTAATTAAGGCAAGAACAAAAAGTGATTCAGCCGTTGTGGCGAAATCATAAAATGATTCAGCCAATTAAGGCAAGATCAAAAAGTGATTCAGCCGTTGAAGGCGAAATCATAAACTGATTCAGCCAATTAAGGCAAGAACGAAAAGTGGTTCAGCCGATGAAGGCAGAACCATGAACTGATTCAGCCAATTAAGGCAAGATCAAAAAGTTATTCAGCCGTTGAAGGCAAAACCATAAACTGATTCAGCCAATTAAGGCAAGGTCAAAAAGTGATTCAGCCGTTGAAGGCAAAGCCATGAACTGATTCAGCCAATTAAGGCAAGATCAAAAAGTGGTTCAGCCGATGAAGGCAAAACCATGAACTGATTCAGCCAATTAAGGCAAGATCAAAAAGTGATTCAGCCGTTGAAGGCAAAGCCATGAACTGATTCAGCCAATTAAGGCAAGATCAAAAAGTAGTTCAGCCGATGAAGGCAAAACCATGAACTGATTTAGCCAATTAAGGCAAGATCAAAAAGTGATTCAGCTAATTAAGGCAAGAACAAAAAGTGATTCAGCCGTTGTGGCGAAATCATAAAATGATTCAGCCAATTAAGGCAAGATCAAAAAGTGATTCAGCTGATGAAGGCAAAACCATGAACTGATTCAGCCAATTAAGGCAAGATCAAAAAGTGGTTCAGCCGATGAAGGCAAAACCATGAACTGATTCAGCCAATTAAGGCAAGATCAAAAAGTGATTCAGCCGTTGAAGGCAAAACCATGAACTGATTCACTTAATTAAGGCAAGATCAAAAAGTGGTTCAGCTGATGAAGGCAAAACCATGAACTGATTCAGCCAATTAAGGCAAGATCAAAAAGTGGTTCAGCTGATGAAGGCAAAACCATGAACTGATTCAGCCAATTAAGGCAAGAACAAAAAGTGCTTCAGCCGATGAAGGCAAAACCATGAACTGATTCAGCCAATTAAGGCAAGATCAAAAAGTGATTCAGCTGATGAAGGCAAAACCATGAACTGATTCAGCCAATTAAGGCAAGAACAAAAAGTGCTTCAGCCGATGAAGGCAAAACCATGAACTGATTCAGCCAATTAAGGCAAGATCTAAAAGTGGTTCAGCCGATGAAGGCAAAACCATGAACTGATTCAGCCAATTAAGGCAAGATCAAAAAGCGGTTCAGCCGATGAAGGCAAAACCATGAACTGATTCAGCCAATTAAGGCAAGATCAAAAAGTGATTCAGCCGTTGAAGGCGAAATCATAAACTGATTCAGACAATTAAGGCAAGATCAAAAAGTGATTCAGCCGTTGAAGGCAAAATCATAAACTGATTCAGCCAATTAAGGCAAGATCAAAAAGTGATTCAGCCGTTGAAGGCGAAATCATAAAATGATTCAGCCAATTAAGGCAAGATCAAAAAGTAATTCAGCCATTGAAGGCAAAACCATGAACTGATTTAGCCAATTAAGGCAAGATCAAAAAGTGGTTCAGCCGATGAAGGCAAAACCATGAACTGATTCAGCCAATTAAGGCAAGATCAAAAAGTAGTTCAGCCGATGAAGGCAAAACCATGAACTGATTTAGCCAATTAAGGCAAGATCAAAAAGTGATTCAGCTAATTAAGGCAAGAACAAAAAGTGATTCAGCCGTTGTGGCGAAATCATAAAATGATTCAGCCAATTAAGGCAAGATCAAAAAGTGATTCAGCTGATGAAGGCAAAACCATGAACTGATTCAGCCAATTAAGGCAAGATCAAAAAGTGGTTCAGCCGATGAAGGCAAAACCATGAACTGATTCAGCCAATTAAGGCAAGATCAAAAAGTGATTCAGCCGTTGAAGGCAAAACCATGAACTGATTCACTTAATTAAGGCAAGATCAAAAAGTGGTTCAGCTGATGAAGGCAAAACCATGAACTGATTCAGCCAATTAAGGCAAGATCAAAAAGTGGTTCAGCTGATGAAGGCAAAACCATGAACTGATTCAGCCAATTAAGGCAAGAACAAAAAGTGCTTCAGCCGATGAAGGCAAAACCATGAACTGATTCAGCCAATTAAGGCAAGATCAAAAAGTGATTCAGCTGATGAAGGCAAAACCATGAACTGATTCAGCCAATTAAGGCAAGAACAAAAAGTGCTTCAGCCGATGAAGGCAAAACCATGAACTGATTCAGCCAATTAAGGCAAGATCTAAAAGTGGTTCAGCCGATGAAGGCAAAACCATGAACTGATTCAGCCAATTAAGGCAAGATCAAAAAGCGGTTCAGCCGATGAAGGCAAAACCATGAACTGATTCAGCCAATTAAGGCAAGATCAAAAAGTGATTCAGCCGTTGAAGGCGAAATCATAAACTGATTCAGACAATTAAGGCAAGATCAAAAAGTGATTCAGCCGTTGAAGGCAAAATCATAAACTGATTCAGCCAATTAAGGCAAGATCAAAAAGTGATTCAGCCGTTGAAGGCGAAATCATAAAATGATTCAGCCAATTAAGGCAAGATCAAAAAGTAATTCAGCCATTGAAGGCAAAACCATGAACTGATTCAGCCAATTAAGGCAAGATCAAAAAGTGATTCAGCCGTTGAAGGCAAAACCATGAACTGATTTAGCCAATTAAGGCAAGATCAAAAAGTGGTTCAGCCGATGAAGGCAAAACCATGAACTGATTCAGCCAATTAAGGCAAGATCAAAAAGTGATTTAGCCGTTGAAGGCGAAATCATAAACTGATTCAGACAATTAAGGCAAGATCAAAAAGTGATTCACTCGTTGAAGGCAAAATCATAAACTGATTCAGCCAATTAAGGCAAGATCAAAAAGTGCTTCAGCCGATGAAGGCAAAACCATGAACTGATTCAGCCAATTAAGGCAAGATCAAAAAGTGATTTAGCCGTTGAAGGCGAAATCATAAACTGATTCAGACAATTAAGGCAAGATCAAAAAGTGATTCACTCGTTGAAGGCAAAATCATAAACTGATTCAGCCAATTAAGGCAAGATCAAAAAGAGATTCAGCCGTTGAAGGCAAAACCATGAACTGATTCAGCCAATTAAGGCAAGATCAAAAAGTGGTTCAGCTGATGAAGGCAAAACCATGAACTGAATCAGCCATTTAAGGCAAGAACAAAAAGTGCTTCAGCCGATGAAGGAAAAACCATGAACTGATTCAGCCAATTAAGGCAAGATCAAAAAGTGATTCAGCTAATTAAGGCAAGAACAAAAAGTGATTCAGCCGTTGAAGGCGAAATCATAAACTGATTCAGACAATTAAGGCAAGATCAAAAAGTGATTCAGCCGTTGAAGGCAAAATCATAAACTGATTCAGCCAATTAAGGCAAGATCAAAAAGTAATTCAGCCGTTGAAGGCAAAGCCATGAACTGATTCAGCCAATTAAGGCAAGATCAAAAAGTGGTTCAGCCGATGAAGGCAAAACCATGAACTGATTCAGCCAATTAAGACAAGATCAAAAAGTGGTTCAGCCGATGAAGGCAAAACCATGAACTGATTCAGCCAATTAAGGCAAGATCAAAAAGTGATTCAGCCGTTGAAGGCAAAACCATGAACTGATTCAGCCAATTAAGGCAAGATCAAAAAGTGGTTCAGCTAATTAAGGCAAAATCATGTACTGATTCAGTCAATTAAGGCAAGATCAAAAAGTGATTCATCCGTTGAAGGCGAAATCATAAACTGATTCAGCCAATTAAGGCAAGAACGAAAAGTGGTTCAGCCGATGAAGGAAAAACCATGAACTGATTCAGACAATTAAGGCAAGATCAAAAAGTGATTCAGCCGTTAAAGGCAAAACCATGAACTGATTCAGCCAATTAAGGCAAGATCAAAAAGTGATTTAGCCGTTAAAGGCGAAATCATAAACTGATTCAGCCAATTAAGGCAAGATCAAAAAGTGATTCAGCCGTTGAAGGCAAAACCATGAATTGATTCAGCCAATTAAGGCAAGATCAAAAAGTAATTCAGCCATTGAAGGCAAAACCATGAACTGATTCAGCCAATTAAGGCAAGATCAAAAAGTGATTCAGCCGTTGAAGGCAAAATCATAAACTGATTCAGCCAATTAAGGCAAGATCAAAAAGTGATTCAGCCGTTGAAGGCAAAGCCATGAACTGATTCAGCCAATTAAGGCAAGATCAAAAAGTGGTTCAGCCGATGAAGGCAAAACCATGAACTGATTCAGCCAATTAAGGCAAGATCAAAAAGTGATTCAGCCGTTGAAGGCAAAGCCATGAACTGATTCAGCCAATTAAGGCAAGATCAAAAAGTGGTTTAGCCGATGAAGGCAAAACCATGAACTGATTCAGCCAATTAAGGCAAGAACAAAAAGTGCTTCAGCCGATGAAGGAAAAACCATGAACTGATTCAGCCAATTAAGGCAAGATCAAAAAGTGATTCAGCTAATTAAGGCAAGAACAAAAAGTGATTCAGCCGTTGAAGGCGAAATCATAAACTGATTCAGACAATTAAGGCAAGATCAAAAAGTGATTCAGCCGTTGAAGGCAAAATCATAAACTGATTCAGCCAATTAAGGCAAGATCAAAAAGTAATTCAGCCGTTGAAGGCAAAGCCATGAACTGATTCAGCCAATTAAGGCAAGATCAAAAAGTGGTTCAGCCGATGAAGGCAAAACCATGAACTGATTCAGCCAATTAAGACAAGATCAAAAAGTGATTCAGCTAATTAAGGCAAAACCATGAACTGATTCAGCCAATTAAGGCAAGATCAAAAAGTGATTCAGCCGTTGAAGGCAAAACCATGAACTGATTCAGCCAATTAAGGCAAGATCAAAAAGTGGTTCAGCTAATTAAGGCAAAATCATGTACTGATTCAGTCAATTAAGGCAAGATCAAAAAGTGATTCATCCGTTGAAGGCGAAATCATAAACTGATTCAGCCAATTAAGGCAAGAACGAAAAGTGGTTCAGCCGATGAAGGCAAAACCATGAACTGATTCAGACAATTAAGGCAAGATCAAAAAGCGGTTCAGCCGATGAACGCAAAACCATGAACTGATTCAGTCAATTAAGGCAAGATCAAAAGTGATTCAGCCGTTAAAGGCGAAATCATAAACTGATTCAGACAATTAAGGCAAGATCAAAAAGTGATTCAGCCGTTAAAGGCAAAACCATGAACTGATTCAGCCAATTAAGGCAAGATCAAAAAGTGGTTCAGCTGATGAAGGCAAAACCATGAACTGATTCAGCCAATTAAGGCAAGAACAAAAAGTGGTTCAGCCGATGAAGGCAAAACCATGAACTGATTCAGCCAATTAAGGCAAGATCAAAAAGTGATTCAGCCGTTGAAGGCAAAACCATGAACTGATTCAGCCAATTAAGGCAAGATCAAAAAGTGATTCAGCCGTTGAAGGCGAAATCATAAACTGATTCAGACAATTAAGGCAAGATCAAAAAGTGATTCAGCCGTTGAAGGCAAAATTATAAACTGATTCAGCCAATTAAGGCAAGATCAAAAAGTGATTCAGCCGTTGAAGGCGAAATCATAAAATGATTCAGCCAATTAAGGCAAGATCAAAAAGTAATTCAGCCATTGAAGGCAAAACCATGAACTGATTCAGCCAATTAAGGCAAGATCAAAAAGTGATTCAGCCGTTGAAGGCAAAACCATGAACTGATTTAGCCAATTAAGGCAAGATCAAAAAGTGGTTCAGCCGATGAAGGCAAAACCATGAACTGATTCAGCCAATTAAGGCAAGAACAAAAAGTGCTTCAGCCGATGAAGGAAAAACCATGAACTGATTCAGCCAATTAAGACAAGATCAAAAAGTGATTCAGCTAATTAAGGCAAAATCATGTACTGACTCAGTCAATTAAGGCAAGATCAAAAAGTGATACAGCCGTTGAAGGCAAAACTATGAACTGATTCAGCCAATTAAGGCAAGATCAAAAAGTGATTCAGCCGTTGAAGGCAAAACCATGAACTGATTCAGCCAATTAAGGCAAGATCAAAAAGTGATTCAGCCGTTGAAGGCGAAATCATAAACTGATTCAGACAATTAAGGCAAGATCAAAAAGTGATTCAGCCGTTGAAGGCAAAATTATAAACTGATTCAGCCAATTAAGGCAAGATCAAAAAGTGATTCAGCCGTTGAAGGCGAAATCATAAAATGATTCAGCCAATTAAGGCAAGATCAAAAAGTAATTCAGCCATTGAAGGCAAAACCATGAACTGATTCAGCCAATTAAGGCAAGATCAAAAAGTGATTCAGCCGTTGAAGGCAAAACCATGAACTGATTTAGCCAATTAAGGCAAGATCAAAAAGTGGTTCAGCCGATGAAGGCAAAACCATGAACTGATTCAGCCAATTAAGGCAAGATCAAAAAGTGATTTAGCCGTTGAAGGCGAAATCATAAACTGATTCAGACAACTAAGGCAAGATCAAAAAGTGATTCACTCGTTGAAGGCAAAATCATAAACTGATTCAGCCAATTAAGGCAAGATCAAAAAGTGCTTCAGCCGATGAAGGCAAAACCATGAACTGATTCAGCCAATTAAGGCAAGATCAAAAAGTGATTTAGCCGTTGAAGGCGAAATCATAAACTGATTCAGACAATTAAGGCAAGATCAAAAAGTGATTCAGCCGTTGAAGGCAAAACCATGAACTGATTCAGCCAATTAAGGCAAGATCAAAAAGTGGTTCAGCTGATGAAGGCAAAAACATGAACTGATTCAGCCAATTAAGGCAAGAACAAAAAGTGCTTCAGCCGATGAAGGAAAAACCATGAACTGATTCAGCCAATTAAGGCAAGATCAAAAAGTGATTCAGCTAATTAAGGCAAGAACAAAAAGTGATTCAGCCGTTGAAGGCGAAATCATAAACTGATTCAGACAATTAAGGCAAGATCAAAAAGTGATTCAGCCGTTGAAGGCAAAATCATAAACTGATTCAGCCAATTAAGGCAAGATCAAAAAGTAATTCAGCCGTTGAAGGCAAAGCCATGAACTGATTCAGCCAATTAAGGCAAGATCAAAAAGTGGTTCAGCCGATGAAGGCAAAACCATGAACTGATTCAGCCAATTAAGACAAGATCAAAAAGTGATTCAGCTAATTAAGGCAAAATCATGTACTGACTCAGTCAATTAAGGCAAGATCAAAAAGTGATACAGCCGTTGAAGGCAAAACTATGAACTGATTCAGCCAATTAAGGCAAGATCAAAAAGTGGTTCAGCTGATGAAGGCAAAACCATGAACTGATTCAGCCAATTAAGGCAAGAACAAAAAGTGGTTCAGCCGATGAAGGCAAAACCATGAACTGATTCAGCCAATTAAGGCAAGATCAAAAAGTGATTTAGCCGTTGAAGGCGAAATCATAAACTGATTCAGACAACTAAGGCAAGATCAAAAAGTGATTCACTCGTTGAAGGCAAAATCATAAACTGATTCAGCCAATTAAGGCAAGATCAAAAAGTGCTTCAGCCGATGAAGGCAAAACCATGAACTGATTCAGCCAATTAAGGCAAGATCAAAAAGTGATTCAGCTAATTAAGGCAAAATCATGTACTGACTCAGTCAATTAAGGCAAGATCAAAAAGTGCTTCAGCCGATGAAGGAAAAACCATGAACTGATTCAGCCAATTAAGGCAAGATCAAAAAGTGATTCAGCTAATTAAGGCAAGAACAAAAAGTGATTCAGCCGTTGAAGGCGAAATCATAAACTGATTCAGACAATTAAGGCAAGATCAAAAAGTGATTCAGCCGTTGAAGGCAAAATCATAAACTGATTCAGCCAATTAAGGCAAGATCAAAAAGTAATTCAGCCGTTGAAGGCAAAGCCATGAACTGATTCAGCCAATTAAGGCAAGATCAAAAAGTGGTTCAGCCGATGAAGGCAAAACCATGAACTGATTCAGCCAATTAAGACAAGATCAAAAAGTGATTCAGCTAATTAAGGCAAAATCATGTACTGACTCAGTCAATTAAGGCAAGATCAAAAAGTGATACAGCCGTTGAAGGCAAAACTATGAACTGATTCAGCCAATTAAGGCAAGATCAAAAAGTGATTCAGCCGTTGAAGGCAAAACCATGAACTGATTCAGCCAATTAAGGCAAGATCAAAAAGTGATTCAGCCGTTGAAGGCGAAATCATAAACTGATTCAGACAATTAAGGCAAGATCAAAAAGTGATTCAGCCGTTGAAGGCAAAATTATAAACTGATTCAGCCAATTAAGGCAAGATCAAAAAGTGATTCAGCCGTTGAAGGCGAAATCATAAAATGATTCAGCCAATTAAGGCAAGATCAAAAAGTAATTCAGCCATTGAAGGCAAAACCATGAACTGATTCAGCCAATTAAGGCAAGATCAAAAAGTGATTCAGCCGTTGAAGGCAAAACCATGAACTGATTTAGCCAATTAAGGCAAGATCAAAAAGTGGTTCAGCCGATGAAGGCAAAACCATGAACTGATTCAGCCAATTAAGGCAAGATCAAAAAGTGATTTAGCCGTTGAAGGCGAAATCATAAACTGATTCAGACAACTAAGGCAAGATCAAAAAGTGATTCACTCGTTGAAGGCAAAATCATAAACTGATTCAGCCAATTAAGGCAAGATCAAAAAGTGCTTCAGCCGATGAAGGCAAAACCATGAACTGATTCAGCCAATTAAGGCAAGATCAAAAAGTGATTTAGCCGTTGAAGGCGAAATCATAAACTGATTCAGACAATTAAGGCAAGATCAAAAAGTGATTCAGCCGTTGAAGGCAAAACCATGAACTGATTCAGCCAATTAAGGCAAGATCAAAAAGTGGTTCAGCTGATGAAGGCAAAAACATGAACTGATTCAGCCAATTAAGGCAAGAACAAAAAGTGCTTCAGCCGATGAAGGAAAAACCATGAACTGATTCAGCCAATTAAGGCAAGATCAAAAAGTGATTCAGCTAATTAAGGCAAGAACAAAAAGTGATTCAGCCGTTGAAGGCGAAATCATAAACTGATTCAGACAATTAAGGCAAGATCAAAAAGTGATTCAGCCGTTGAAGGCAAAATCATAAACTGATTCAGCCAATTAAGGCAAGATCAAAAAGTAATTCAGCCGTTGAAGGCAAAGCCATGAACTGATTCAGCCAATTAAGGCAAGATCAAAAAGTGGTTCAGCCGATGAAGGCAAAACCATGAACTGATTCAGCCAATTAAGACAAGATCAAAAAGTGATTCAGCTAATTAAGGCAAAATCATGTACTGACTCAGTCAATTAAGGCAAGATCAAAAAGTGATACAGCCGTTGAAGGCAAAACTATGAACTGATTCAGCCAATTAAGGCAAGATCAAAAAGTGGTTCAGCTGATGAAGGCAAAACCATGAACTGATTCAGCCAATTAAGGCAAGAACAAAAAGTGGTTCAGCCGATGAAGGCAAAACCATGAACTGATTCAGCCAATTAAGGCAAGATCAAAAAGTGATTCAGCCGTTGAAGGCAAAACCATGAACTGATTCAGCCAATTAAGGCAAGATCAAAAAGTGGTTCAGCTAATTAAGGCAAAATCATGTACTGATTCAGTCAATTAAGGCAAGATCAAAAAGTGATTCATCCGTTGAAGGCGAAATCATAAACTGATTCAGCCAATTAAGGCAAGAACGAAAAGTGGTTCAGCCGATGAAGGCAAAACCATGAACTGATTCAGACAATTAAGGCAAGATCAAAAAGCGGTTCAGCCGATGAAGGCAAAACCATGAACTGATTCAGTCAATTAAGGCAAGATCAAAAGTGATTCAGCCGTTAAAGGCGAAATCATAAACTGATTCAGACAATTAAGGCAAGATCAAAAAGTGATTCAGCCGTTGAAGGCAAAACCATGAACTGATTCAGCCAATTAAGGCAAGATCAAAAAGTGGTTCAGCTGATGAAGGCAAAACCATGAACTGATTCAGCCAATTAAGGCAAGAACAAAAAGTGGTTCAGCCGATGAAGGCAAAACCATGAACTGATTCAGCCAATTAAGGCAAGATCAAAAAGTGATTCAGCCGTTGAAGGCAAAACCATGAACTGATTCAGTCAATTAAGGCAAGATCAAAAGTGATTCAGCCGTTAAAGGCGAAATCATAAACTGATTCAGACAATTAAGGCAAGATCAAAAAGTGATTCAGCCGTTGAAGGCAAAACCATGAACTGATTCAGCCAATTAAGGCAAGATCAAAAAGTGGTTCAGCTGATGAAGGCAAAACCATGAACTGATTCAGCCAATTAAGGCAAGAACAAAAAGTGGTTCAGCCGATGAAGGCAAAACCATGAACTGATTCAGACAATTAAGGCAAGATCAAAAAGTGATTCAGCCGTTAAAGGCAAAACCATGAACTGATTCAGCCAATTAAGGCAAGATCAAAAAGTGATTTAGCCGTTAAAGGCGAAATCATAAACTGATTCAGCCAATTAAGGCAAGATCAAAAAGTGATTCAGCCGTTGAAGGCAAAACCATGAATTGATTCAGCCAATTAAGGCAAGATCAAAAAGTAATTCAGCCATTGAAGGCAAAACCATGAACTGATTCAGCCAATTAAGGCAAGATCAAAAAGTGATTCAGCCGTTGAAGGCAAAATCATAAACTGACTCAGCCAATTAAGGCAAGATCAAAAAGTGATTCAGCCGTTGAAGGCAAAGCCATGAACTGATTCAGCCAATTAAGGCAAGATCAAAAAGTGGTTCAGCCGATGAAGGCAAAACCATGAACTGATTCAGCCAATTAAGGCAAGATCAAAAAGTGATTCAGCCGTTGAAGGCAAAGCCATGAACTGATTCAGCCAATTAAGGCAAGATCAAAAAGTGGTTCAGCCGATGAAGGCAAAACCATGAACTGATTCAGCCAATTAAGGCAAGATCAAAAAGTGATTCAGCCGTTGAAGGCAAAACCATGAACTGATTCACTTAATTAAGGCAAGATCAAAAAGTGGTTCAGCTGATGAAGGCAAAACCATGAACTGATTCAGCCAATTAAGGCAAGATCAAAAAGTGGTTCAGCTGATGAAGGCAAAACCATTAACTGATTCAGCCAATTAAGGCAAGAACAAAAAGTGCTTCAGCCGATGAAGGCAAAACCATGAACTGATTCAGCCAATTAAGGCAAGATCAAAAAGTGATTAAGCCGTTGAAGGCGAAATCATAAACTGATTCAGACAATTAAGGCAAGATCAAAAAGTGATTCAGCCGTTGAAGGCAAAATCATAAACTGATTCAGCCAATTAAGGCAAGATCAAAAAGTGGTTCAGCCGATGAAGGCAAAACCATGAACTGATTCAGCCAATTAAGGCAAGATCAAAAAGTGATTCAGCCGTTGAAGGCAAAACCATGAACTGATTCAGCCAATTAAGGCAAGACCAAAAAGTGGTTCAGCTAATTAAGGCAAAATCATGTACTGATTCAGTCAATTAAGGCAAGATCAAAAAGTGATTCATCCGTTGAAGGCGAAATCATAAACTGATTCAGCCAATTAAGGCAAGAACGAAAAGTGGTTCAGCCGATTAAGGCAAAACCATGAACTGATTCAGACAATTAAGGCAAGATCAAAAAGCGGTTCAGCCGATGAAGGCAAAACCATGAACTGATTCAGTCAATTAAGGCAAGATCAAAAGTGATTTAGCCGTCAAAGGCGAAATCATAAACTGATTCAGACAATTAAGGCAAGATCAAAAAGTGATTCAGCCGTTGAAGGCAAAATCATAAACTGATTCAGCCAATTAAGGCAAGATCAAAAAGTGATTTAGCCGTTGAAGGCGAAATCATAAACTGATTCAGCCAATTAAGGCAAGAACGAAAAGTAGTTCAGCCGATGAAGGCAGAACCATGAACTGATTCAGCCAATTAAGGCAAGATCAAAAAGTTTAGCCGTTGAAGGCAAAACCATAAACTGATTCAGCCAATTAAGGCAAGATCAAAAAGTGATTCAGCCGTTGAAGGCAAAGCCAAGAACTGATTCAGCCAATTAAGGCAAGATCAAAAAGTGGTTCAGCCGATGAAGGCAAAACCATGAACTGATTCAGCCAATTAAGGCAAGATCAAAAAGTGATTCAGCTAATTAAGGCAAAATCATGTACTGACTCAGTCAATTAAGACAAGATCAAAAAGTGATACAGCCGTTGAAGGCAAAACCATGAACTGATTCAGCCAATTAAGGCAAGATCAAAAAGTGGTTCAGCTGATGAAGGCAAAACCATGAACTGATTCAGCCAATTAAGGCAAGAACAAAAAGTGGTTCAGCCGATGAAGGCAAAACCATGAACTGATTCAGCCAATTAAGGCAAGATCAAAAAGTGATTCAGCCGTTGAAGGCAAAACCATGAACTGATTCAGCCAATTAAGGCAAGATCAAAAAGTGGTTCAGCTAATTAAGGCAAAATCATGTACTGATTCAGTCAATTAAGGCAAGATCAAAAAGTGATTCATCCGTTGAAGGCGAAATCATAAACTGATTCAGCCAATTAAGGCAAGAACGAAAAGTGGTTCAGCCGATGAAGGCAAAACCATGAACTGATTCAGACAATTAAGGCAAGATCAAAAAGCGGTTCAGCCGATGAAGGCAAAACCATGAACTGATTCAGTCAATTAAGGCAAGATCAAAAGTGATTTAGCCGTCAAAGGCGAAATCATAAACTGATTCAGACAATTAAGGCAAGATCAAAAAGTGATTCAGCCGTTGAAGGCAAAATCATAAACTGATTCAGCCAATTAAGGCAAGATCAAAAAGTGATTCAGCCGTTGAAGGCGAAATCATAAACTGATTCAGCCAATTAAGGCAAGAACAAAAAGTGATTCAGCCGTTGAAGGCGAAATCATAAACTGATTCAGACAATTAAGGCAAGATCAAAAAGTGATTCAGCCGTTGAAGGCAAAATCATAAACTGATTCAGCCAATTAAGGCAAGATCAAAAAGTAATTCAGCCGTTGAAGGCAAAGCCATGAACTGATTCAGCCAATTAAGGCAAGATCAAAAAGTGGTTCAGCCGATGAAGGCAAAACCATGAACTGATTCAGCCAATTAAGACAAGATCAAAAAGTGATTCAGCTAATTAAGGCAAAATCATGTACTGACTCAGTCAATTAAGGCAAGATCAAAAAGTGATACAGCCGTTGAAGGCAAAACTATGAACTGATTCAGCCAATTAAGGCAAGATCAAAAAGTGATTCAGCCGTTGAAGGCAAAACCATGAACTGATTCAGCCAATTAAGGCAAGATCAAAAAGTGATTCAGCCGTTGAAGGCGAAATCATAAACTGATTCAGACAATTAAGGCAAGATCAAAAAGTGATTCAGCCGTTGAAGGCAAAATTATAAACTGATTCAGCCAATTAAGGCAAGATCAAAAAGTGATTCAGCCGTTGAAGGCGAAATCATAAAATGATTCAGCCAATTAAGGCAAGATCAAAAAGTAATTCAGCCATTGAAGGCAAAACCATGAACTGATTCAGCCAATTAAGGCAAGATCAAAAAGTGATTCAGCCGTTGAAGGCAAAACCATGAACTGATTTAGCCAATTAAGGCAAGATCAAAAAGTGGTTCAGCCGATGAAGGCAAAACCATGAACTGATTCAGCCAATTAAGGCAAGATCAAAAAGTGATTTAGCCGTTGAAGGCGAAATCATAAACTGATTCAGACAACTAAGGCAAGATCAAAAAGTGATTCACTCGTTGAAGGCAAAATCATAAACTGATTCAGCCAATTAAGGCAAGATCAAAAAGTGCTTCAGCCGATGAAGGCAAAACCATGAACTGATTCAGCCAATTAAGGCAAGATCAAAAAGTGATTTAGCCGTTGAAGGCGAAATCATAAACTGATTCAGACAATTAAGGCAAGATCAAAAAGTGATTCAGCCGTTGAAGGCAAAACCATGAACTGATTCAGCCAATTAAGGCAAGATCAAAAAGTGGTTCAGCTGATGAAGGCAAAAACATGAACTGATTCAGCCAATTAAGGCAAGAACAAAAAGTGCTTCAGCCGATGAAGGAAAAACCATGAACTGATTCAGCCAATTAAGGCAAGATCAAAAAGTGATTCAGCTAATTAAGGCAAGAACAAAAAGTGATTCAGCCGTTGAAGGCGAAATCATAAACTGATTCAGACAATTAAGGCAAGATCAAAAAGTGATTCAGCCGTTGAAGGCAAAATCATAAACTGATTCAGCCAATTAAGGCAAGATCAAAAAGTAATTCAGCCGTTGAAGGCAAAGCCATGAACTGATTCAGCCAATTAAGGCAAGATCAAAAAGTGGTTCAGCCGATGAAGGCAAAACCATGAACTGATTCAGCCAATTAAGACAAGATCAAAAAGTGATTCAGCTAATTAAGGCAAAATCATGTACTGACTCAGTCAATTAAGGCAAGATCAAAAAGTGATACAGCCGTTGAAGGCAAAACTATGAACTGATTCAGCCAATTAAGGCAAGATCAAAAAGTGGTTCAGCTGATGAAGGCAAAACCATGAACTGATTCAGCCAATTAAGGCAAGAACAAAAAGTGGTTCAGCCGATGAAGGCAAAACCATGAACTGATTCAGCCAATTAAGGCAAGATCAAAAAGTGATTTAGCCGTTGAAGGCGAAATCATAAACTGATTCAGACAACTAAGGCAAGATCAAAAAGTGATTCACTCGTTGAAGGCAAAATCATAAACTGATTCAGCCAATTAAGGCAAGATCAAAAAGTGCTTCAGCCGATGAAGGCAAAACCATGAACTGATTCAGCCAATTAAGGCAAGATCAAAAAGTGATTCAGCTAATTAAGGCAAAATCATGTACTGACTCAGTCAATTAAGGCAAGATCAAAAAGTGCTTCAGCCGATGAAGGCAAAACCATGAACTGATTCAGTCAATTAAGGCAAGATCAAAAGTGATTCAGCCGTTAAAGGCGAAATCATAAACTGATTCAGACAATTAAGGCAAGATCAAAAAGTGATTCAGCCGTTGAAGGCAAAACCATGAACTGATTCAGCCAATTAAGGCAAGATCAAAAAGTGGTTCAGCTGATGAAGGCAAAACCATGAACTGATTCAGCCAATTAAGGCAAGAACAAAAAGTGGTTCAGCCGATGAAGGCAAAACCATGAACTGATTCAGCCAATTAAGGCAAGATCAAAAAGTGATTCAGCCGTTGAAGGCAAAACCATGAACTGATTCAGTCAATTAAGGCAAGATCAAAAGTGATTCAGCCGTTAAAGGCGAAATCATAAACTGATTCAGACAATTAAGGCAAGATCAAAAAGTGATTCAGCCGTTGAAGGCAAAACCATGAACTGATTCAGCCAATTAAGGCAAGATCAAAAAGTGGTTCAGCTGATGAAGGCAAAACCATGAACTGATTCAGCCAATTAAGGCAAGAACAAAAAGTGGTTCAGCCGATGAAGGCAAAACCATGAACTGATTCAGACAATTAAGGCAAGATCAAAAAGTGATTCAGCCGTTAAAGGCAAAACCATGAACTGATTCAGCCAATTAAGGCAAGATCAAAAAGTGATTTAGCCGTTAAAGGCGAAATCATAAACTGATTCAGCCAATTAAGGCAAGATCAAAAAGTGATTCAGCCGTTGAAGGCAAAACCATGAATTGATTCAGCCAATTAAGGCAAGATCAAAAAGTAATTCAGCCATTGAAGGCAAAACCATGAACTGATTCAGCCAATTAAGGCAAGATCAAAAAGTGATTCAGCCGTTGAAGGCAAAATCATAAACTGATTCAGCCAATTAAGGCAAGATCAAAAAGTGATTCAGCCGTTGAAGGCAAAGCCATGAACTGATTCAGCCAATTAAGGCAAGATCAAAAAGTGGTTCAGCCGATGAAGGCAAAACCATGAACTGATTCAGCCAATTAAGGCAAGATCAAAAAGTGATTCAGCCGTTGAAGGCAAAGCCATGAACTGATTCAGCCAATTAAGGCAAGATCAAAAAGTGGTTCAGCCGATGAAGGCAAAACCATGAACTGATTCAGCCAATTAAGGCAAGATCAAAAAGTGATTCAGCCGTTGAAGGCAAAACCATGAACTGATTCACTTAATTAAGGCAAGATCAAAAAGTGGTTCAGCTGATGAAGGCAAAACCATGAACTGATTCAGCCAATTAAGGCAAGATCAAAAAGTGGTTCAGCTGATGAAGGCAAAACCATTAACTGATTCAGCCAATTAAGGCAAGAACAAAAAGTGCTTCAGCCGATGAAGGCAAAACCATGAACTGATTCAGCCAATTAAGGCAAGATCAAAAAGTGATTAAGCCGTTGAAGGCGAAATCATAAACTGATTCAGACAATTAAGGCAAGATCAAAAAGTGATTCAGCCGTTGAAGGCAAAATCATAAACTGATTCAGCCAATTAAGGCAAGATCAAAAAGTGGTTCAGCCGATGAAGGCAAAACCATGAACTGATTCAGCCAATTAAGGCAAGATCAAAAAGTGATTCAGCCGTTGAAGGCAAAACCATGAACTGATTCAGCCAATTAAGGCAAGACCAAAAAGTGGTTCAGCTAATTAAGGCAAAATCATGTACTGATTCAGTCAATTAAGGCAAGATCAAAAAGTGATTCATCCGTTGAAGGCGAAATCATAAACTGATTCAGCCAATTAAGGCAAGAACGAAAAGTGGTTCAGCCGATTAAGGCAAAACCATGAACTGATTCAGACAATTAAGGCAAGATCAAAAAGCGGTTCAGCCGATGAAGGCAAAACCATGAACTGATTCAGTCAATTAAGGCAAGATCAAAAGTGATTTAGCCGTCAAAGGCGAAATCATAAACTGATTCAGACAATTAAGGCAAGATCAAAAAGTGATTCAGCCGTTGAAGGCAAAATCATAAACTGATTCAGCCAATTAAGGCAAGATCAAAAAGTGATTTAGCCGTTGAAGGCGAAATCATAAACTGATTCAGCCAATTAAGGCAAGAACGAAAAGTAGTTCAGCCGATGAAGGCAGAACCATGAACTGATTCAGCCAATTAAGGCAAGATCAAAAAGTTTAGCCGTTGAAGGCAAAACCATAAACTGATTCAGCCAATTAAGGCAAGATCAAAAAGTGATTCAGCCGTTGAAGGCAAAGCCAAGAACTGATTCAGCCAATTAAGGCAAGATCAAAAAGTGGTTCAGCCGATGAAGGCAAAACCATGAACTGATTCAGCCAATTAAGGCAAGATCAAAAAGTGATTCAGCTAATTAAGGCAAAATCATGTACTGACTCAGTCAATTAAGACAAGATCAAAAAGTGATACAGCCGTTGAAGGCAAAACCATGAACTGATTCAGCCAATTAAGGCAAGATCAAAAAGTGGTTCAGCTGATGAAGGCAAAACCATGAACTGATTCAGCCAATTAAGGCAAGAACAAAAAGTGGTTCAGCCGATGAAGGCAAAACCATGAACTGATTCAGCCAATTAAGGCAAGATCAAAAAGTGATTCAGCCGTTGAAGGCAAAACCATGAACTGATTCAGCCAATTAAGGCAAGATCAAAAAGTGGTTCAGCTAATTAAGGCAAAATCATGTACTGATTCAGTCAATTAAGGCAAGATCAAAAAGTGATTCATCCGTTGAAGGCGAAATCATAAACTGATTCAGCCAATTAAGGCAAGAACGAAAAGTGGTTCAGCCGATGAAGGCAAAACCATGAACTGATTCAGACAATTAAGGCAAGATCAAAAAGCGGTTCAGCCGATGAAGGCAAAACCATGAACTGATTCAGTCAATTAAGGCAAGATCAAAAGTGATTTAGCCGTCAAAGGCGAAATCATAAACTGATTCAGACAATTAAGGCAAGATCAAAAAGTGATTCAGCCGTTGAAGGCAAAATCATAAACTGATTCAGCCAATTAAGGCAAGATCAAAAAGTGATTCAGCCGTTGAAGGCGAAATCATAAACTGATTCAGCCAATTAAGGCAAGAACGAAAAGTGGTTCAGCCGATGAAGGCAGAACCATGAACTGATTCAGCCAATTAAGGCAAGATCAAAAAGTGATTCAGCCGTTGAAGGCAAAACCATAAACTGATTCAGCCAATTAAGGCAAGGTCAAAAAGTGATTCAGCCGTTGAAGGCAAAGCCATGAACTGATTCAGCCAATTAAGGCAAGATCAAAAAGTGGTTCAGCCGATGAAGGCAAAACCATGAACTGATTCAGCCAATTAAGGCAAGATCAAAAAGTGATTCAGCCGTTGAAGGCAAAGCCATGAACTGATTCAGCCAATTAAGGCAAGATCAAAAAGTAGTTCAGCCGATGAAGGCAAAACCATGAACTGATTTAGCCAATTAAGGCAAGATCAAAAAGTGATTCAGCCGTTGAAGGCAAAACCATAAACTGATTCAGCCAATTAAGGCAAGGTCAAAAAGTGATTCAGCCGTTGAAGGCAAAGCCATGAACTGATTCAGCCAATTAAGGCAAGATCAAAAAGTGGTTCAGCCGATGAAGGCAAAACCATGAACTGATTCAGCCAATTAAGGCAAGATCAAAAAGTGATTCAGCCGTTGAAGGCAAAGCCATGAACTGATTCAGCCAATTAAGGCAAGATCAAAAAGTAGTTCAGCCGATGAAGGCAAAACCATGAACTGATTTAGCCAATTAAGGCAAGATCAAAAAGTGATTCAGCTAATTAAGGCAAGAACAAAAAGTGATTCAGCCGTTGTGGCGAAATCATAAAATGATTCAGCCAATTAAGGCAAGATCAAAAAGTGATTCAGCCGTTGAAGGCGAAATCATAAACTGATTCAGCCAATTAAGGCAAGAACGAAAAGTGGTTCAGCCGATGAAGGCAGAACCATGAACTGATTCAGCCAATTAAGGCAAGATCAAAAAGTGATTCAGCCGTTGAAGGCAAAACCATAAACTGATTCAGCCAATTAAGGCAAGGTCAAAAAGTGATTCAGCCGTTGAAGGCAAAGCCATGAACTGATTCAGCCAATTAAGGCAAGATCAAAAAGTGGTTCAGCCGATGAAGGCAAAACCATGAACTGATTCAGCCAATTAAGGCAAGATCAAAAAGTGATTCAGCCGTTGAAGGCAAAGCCATGAACTGATTCAGCCAATTAAGGCAAGATCAAAAAGTAGTTCAGCCGATGAAGGCAAAACCATGAACTGATTTAGCCAATTAAGGCAAGATCAAAAAGTGATTCAGCTAATTAAGGCAAGAACAAAAAGTGATTCAGCCGTTGTGGCGAAATCATAAAATGATTCAGCCAACTAAGGCAAGATCAAAAAGTGATTCAGCTGATGAAGGCAAAACCATGAACTGATTCAGCCAATTAAGGCAAGATCAAAAAGTGGTTCAGCCGATGAAGGCAAAACCATGAACTGATTCAGCCAATTAAGGCAAGATCAAAAAGTGATTCAGCCGTTGAAGGCAAAACCATGAACTGATTCACTTAATTAAGGCAAGATCAAAAAGTGGTTCAGCTGATGAAGGCAAAACCATGAACTGATTCAGCCAATTAAGGCAAGATCAAAAAGTGGTTCAGCTGATGAAGGCAAAACCATGAACTGATTCAGCCAATTAAGGCAAGAACAAAAAGTGCTTCAGCCGATGAAGGCAAAACCATGAACTGATTCAGCCAATTAAGGCAAGATCAAAAAGTGATTCAGCTGATGAAGGCAAAACCATGAACTGATTCAGCCAATTAAGGCAAGAACAAAAAGTGCTTCAGCCGATGAAGGCAAAACCATGAACTGATTCAGCCAATTAAGGCAAGATCTAAAAGTGGTTCAGCCGATGAAGGCAAAACCATGAACTGATTCAGCCAATTAAGGCAAGATCAAAAAGTGATTCAGCCGTTGAAGGCAAAACCATGAACTGATTCAGCCAATTAAGGCAAGATCAAAAAGTGGTTCAGCTAATTAAGGCAAAATCATGTACTGATTCAGTCAATTAAGGCAAGATCAAAAAGTGATTCATCCGTTGAAGGCGAAATCATAAACTGATTCAGCCAATTAAGGCAAGAACGAAAAGTGGTTCAGCCGATGAAGGCAAAACCATGAACTGATTCAGACAATTAAGGCAAGATCAAAAAGCGGTTCAGCCGATGAAGGCAAAACCATGAACTGATTCAGTCAATTAAGGCAAGATCAAAAGTGATTTAGCCGTCAAAGGCGAAATCATAAACTGATTCAGACAATTAAGGCAAGATCAAAAAGTGATTCAGCCGTTGAAGGCAAAATCATAAACTGATTCAGCCAATTAAGGCAAGATCAAAAAGTGATTCAGCCGTTGAAGGCGAAATCATAAACTGATTCAGCCAATTAAGGCAAGAACGAAAAGTGGTTCAGCCGATGAAGGCAGAACCATGAACTGATTCAGCCAATTAAGGCAAGATCAAAAAGTGATTCAGCCGTTGAAGGCAAAACCATAAACTGATTCAGCCAATTAAGGCAAGGTCAAAAAGTGATTCAGCCGTTGAAGGCAAAGCCATGAACTGATTCAGCCAATTAAGGCAAGATCAAAAAGTGGTTCAGCCGATGAAGGCAAAACCATGAACTGATTCAGCCAATTAAGGCAAGATCAAAAAGTGATTCAGCCGTTGAAGGCAAAGCCATGAACTGATTCAGCCAATTAAGGCAAGATCAAAAAGTAGTTCAGCCGATGAAGGCAAAACCATGAACTGATTTAGCCAATTAAGGCAAGATCAAAAAGTGATTCAGCCGTTGAAGGCAAAACCATAAACTGATTCAGCCAATTAAGGCAAGGTCAAAAAGTGATTCAGCCGTTGAAGGCAAAGCCATGAACTGATTCAGCCAATTAAGGCAAGATCAAAAAGTGGTTCAGCCGATGAAGGCAAAACCATGAACTGATTCAGCCAATTAAGGCAAGATCAAAAAGTGATTCAGCCGTTGAAGGCAAAGCCATGAACTGATTCAGCCAATTAAGGCAAGATCAAAAAGTAGTTCAGCCGATGAAGGCAAAACCATGAACTGATTTAGCCAATTAAGGCAAGATCAAAAAGTGATTCAGCTAATTAAGGCAAGAACAAAAAGTGATTCAGCCGTTGTGGCGAAATCATAAAATGATTCAGCCAATTAAGGCAAGATCAAAAAGTGATTCAGCCGTTGAAGGCGAAATCATAAACTGATTCAGCCAATTAAGGCAAGAACGAAAAGTGGTTCAGCCGATGAAGGCAGAACCATGAACTGATTCAGCCAATTAAGGCAAGATCAAAAAGTGATTCAGCCGTTGAAGGCAAAACCATAAACTGATTCAGCCAATTAAGGCAAGGTCAAAAAGTGATTCAGCCGTTGAAGGCAAAGCCATGAACTGATTCAGCCAATTAAGGCAAGATCAAAAAGTTGTTCAGCCGATGAAGGCAAAACCATGAACTGATTCAGCCAATTAAGGCAAGGTCAAAAAGTGATTCAGCCGTTGAAGGCAAAGCCATGAACTGATTCAGCCAATTAAGGCAAGATCAAAAAGTTGTTCAGCCGATGAAGGCAAAACCATGAACTGATTCAGCCAATTAAGGCAAGATCAAAAAGTGGTTCAGCCGATGAAGGCAAAACCATGAACTGATTCAGCCAATTAAGGCAAGATCAAAAAGTAGTTCAGCCGATGAAGGCAAAACCATGAACTGATTTAGCCAATTAAGGCAAGATCAAAAAGTGATTCAGCTAATTAAGGCAAGAACAAAAAGTGATTCAGCCGTTGTGGCGAAATCATAAAATGATTCAGCCAATTAAGGCAAGATCAAAAAGTGATTCAGCTGATGAAGGCAAAACCATGAACTGATTCAGCCAATTAAGGCAAGATCAAAAAGTGGTTCAGCCGATGAAGGCAAAACCATGAACTGATTCAGCCAATTAAGGCAAGATCAAAAAGTGATTCAGCCGTTGAAGGCAAAACCATGAACTGATTCACTTAATTAAGGCAAGATCAAAAAGTGGGGCAGCTGATGAAGGCAAAACCATGAACTGATTCAGCCAATTAAGGCAAGATCAAAAAGTGGTTCAGCTGATGAAGGCAAAACCATGAACTGATTCAGCCAATTAAGGCAAGAACAAAAAGTGCTTCAGCCGATGAAGGCAAAACCATGAACTGATTCAGCCAATTAAGGCAAGATCAAAAAGTGATTCAGCTGATGAAGGCAAAACCATGAACTGATTAAGCCAATTAAGGCAAGATCAAAAAGTGATTCAGCCGTTGAAGGCGAAATCATAAACTGATTCAGACAATTAAGGCAAGATCAAAAAGTGATTCAGCCGTTGAAGGCAAAATCATAAACTGATTCAGCCAATTAAGGCAAGATCAAAAAGTGATTCAGCCGTTGAAGGCGAAATCATAAAATGATTCAGCCAATTAAGGCAAGATCAAAAAGTAATTCAGCCATTGAAGGCAAAACCATGAACTGATTCAGCCAATTAAGGCAAGATCAAAAAGTGATTCAGCCGTTGAAGGCAAAACCATGAACTGATTTAGCCAATTAAGGCAAGATCAAAAAGTGGTTCAGCCGATGAAGGCAAAACCATGAACTGATTCAGCCAATTAAGGCAAGATCAAAAAGTGATTTAGCCGTTGAAGGCGAAATCATAAACTGATTCAGACAATTAAGGCAAGATCAAAAAGTGATTCACTCGTTGAAGGCAAAATCATAAACTGATTCAGCCAATTAAGGCAAGATCAAAAAGTGCTTCAGCCGATGAAGGCAAAACCATGAACTGATTCAGCCAATTAAGGCAAGATCAAAAAGTGATTTAGCCGTTGAAGGCGAAATCATAAACTGATTCAGACAATTAAGGCAAGATCAAAAAGTGATTCACTCGTTGAAGGCAAAATCATAAACTGATTCAGCCAATTAAGGCAAGATCAAAAAGAGATTCAGCCGTTGAAGGCAAAACCATGAACTGATTCAGCCAATTAAGGCAAGATCAAAAAGTGGTTCAGCTGATGAAGGCAAAACCATGAACTGATTCAGCCAATTAATGCAAGAACAAAAAGTGCTTCAGCCGATGAAGGAAAAACCATGAACTGATTCAGCCAATTAAGGCAAGATCAAAAAGTGATTCAGCTAATTAAGGCAAGAACAAAAAGTGATTCAGCCGTTGAAGGCGAAATCATAAACTGATTCAGACAATTAAGGCAAGATCAAAAAGTGATTCAGCCGTTGAAGGCAAAATCATAAACTGATTCAGCCAATTAAGGCAAGATCAAAAAGTAATTCAGCCGTTGAAGGCAAAGCCATGAACTGATTCAGCCAATTAAGGCAAGATCAAAAAGTGGTTCAGCTGATGAAGGCAAAACCATGAACTGATTCAGCCAATTAAGGCAAGAACAAAAAGTGGTTCAGCCGATGAAGGCAAAACCATGAACTGATTCAGCCAATTAAGGCAAGATCAAAAAGTGATTCAGCCGTTGAAGGCAAAACCATGAACTGATTCAGCCAATTAAGGCAAGATCAAAAAGTGGTTCAGCTAATTAAGGCAAAATCATGTACTGATTCAGTCAATTAAGGCAAGATCAAAAAGTGATTCATCCGTTGAAGGCGAAATCATAAACTGATTCAGCCAATTAAGGCAAGAACGAAAAGTGGTTCATCCGATGAAGGCAAAACCATGAACTGATTCAGACAATTAAGGCAAGATCAAAAAGCGGTTCAGCCGATGAAGGCAAAACCATGAACTGATTCAGTCAATTAAGGCAAGATCAAAAGTGATTTAGCCGTCAAAGGCGAAATCATAAACTGATTCAGACAATTAAGGCAAGATCAAAAAGTGATTCAGCCGTTGAAGGCAAAATCATAAACTGATTCAGCCAATTAAGGCAAGATCAAAAAGTGATTCAGCCGTTGAAGGCGAAATCATAAACTGATTCAGCCAATTAAGGCAAGAACGAAAAGTGGTTCAGCCGATGAAGGCAGAACCATGAACTGATTCAGCCAATTAAGGCAAGATCAAAAAGTGGTTCAGCTGATGAAGGCAAAACCATGAACTGATTCAGCCAATTAAGGCAAGAACAAAAAGTGCTTCAGCCGATGAAGGCAAAACCATGAACTGATTCAGCCAATTAAGGCAAGATCAAAAAGTGATTCAGCTGATGAAGGCAAAACCATGAACTGATTAAGCCAATTAAGGCAAGATCAAAAAGTGATTCAGCCGTTGAAGGCGAAATCATAAACTGATTCAGACAATTAAGGCAAGATCAAAAAGTGATTCAGCCGTTGAAGGCAAAATCATAAACTGATTCAGCCAATTAAGGCAAGATCAAAAAGTGATTCAGCCGTTGAAGGCGAAATCATAAAATGATTCAGCCAATTAAGGCAAGATCAAAAAGTAATTCAGCCATTGAAGGCAAAACCATGAACTGATTCAGCCAATTAAGGCAAGATCAAAAAGTGATTCAGCCGTTGAAGGCAAAACCATGAACTGATTTAGCCAATTAAGGCAAGATCAAAAAGTGGTTCAGCCGATGAAGGCAAAACCATGAACTGATTCAGCCAATTAAGGCAAGATCAAAAAGTGATTTAGCCGTTGAAGGCGAAATCATAAACTGATTCAGACAATTAAGGCAAGATCAAAAAGTGATTCACTCGTTGAAGGCAAAATCATAAACTGATTCAGCCAATTAAGGCAAGATCAAAAAGTGCTTCAGCCGATGAAGGCAAAACCATGAACTGATTCAGCCAATTAAGGCAAGATCAAAAAGTGATTTAGCCGTTGAAGGCGAAATCATAAACTGATTCAGACAATTAAGGCAAGATCAAAAAGTGATTCACTCGTTGAAGGCAAAATCATAAACTGATTCAGCCAATTAAGGCAAGATCAAAAAGAGATTCAGCCGTTGAAGGCAAAACCATGAACTGATTCAGCCAATTAAGGCAAGATCAAAAAGTGGTTCAGCTGATGAAGGCAAAACCATGAACTGATTCAGCCAATTAATGCAAGAACAAAAAGTGCTTCAGCCGATGAAGGAAAAACCATGAACTGATTCAGCCAATTAAGGCAAGATCAAAAAGTGATTCAGCTAATTAAGGCAAGAACAAAAAGTGATTCAGCCGTTGAAGGCGAAATCATAAACTGATTCAGACAATTAAGGCAAGATCAAAAAGTGATTCAGCCGTTGAAGGCAAAATCATAAACTGATTCAGCCAATTAAGGCAAGATCAAAAAGTAATTCAGCCGTTGAAGGCAAAGCCATGAACTGATTCAGCCAATTAAGGCAAGATCAAAAAGTGGTTCAGCTGATGAAGGCAAAACCATGAACTGATTCAGCCAATTAAGGCAAGAACAAAAAGTGGTTCAGCCGATGAAGGCAAAACCATGAACTGATTCAGCCAATTAAGGCAAGATCAAAAAGTGATTCAGCCGTTGAAGGCAAAACCATGAACTGATTCAGCCAATTAAGGCAAGATCAAAAAGTGGTTCAGCTAATTAAGGCAAAATCATGTACTGATTCAGTCAATTAAGGCAAGATCAAAAAGTGATTCATCCGTTGAAGGCGAAATCATAAACTGATTCAGCCAATTAAGGCAAGAACGAAAAGTGGTTCATCCGATGAAGGCAAAACCATGAACTGATTCAGACAATTAAGGCAAGATCAAAAAGCGGTTCAGCCGATGAAGGCAAAACCATGAACTGATTCAGTCAATTAAGGCAAGATCAAAAGTGATTTAGCCGTCAAAGGCGAAATCATAAACTGATTCAGACAATTAAGGCAAGATCAAAAAGTGATTCAGCCGTTGAAGGCAAAATCATAAACTGATTCAGCCAATTAAGGCAAGATCAAAAAGTGATTCAGCCGTTGAAGGCGAAATCATAAACTGATTCAGCCAATTAAGGCAAGAACGAAAAGTGGTTCAGCCGATGAAGGCAGAACCATGAACTGATTCAGCCAATTAAGGCAAGATCAAAAAGTGATTCAGCCGTTGAAGGCAAAACCATAAACTGATTCAGCCAATTAAGGCAAGGTCAAAAAGTGATTCAGCCGTTGAAGGCAAAGCCATGAACTGATTCAGCCAATTAAGGCAAGATCAAAAAGTGGTTCAGCCGATGAAGGCAAAACCATGAACTGATTCAGCCAATTAAGGCAAGATCAAAAAGTGATTCAGCCGTTGAAGGCAAAGCCATGAACTGATTCAGCCAATTAAGGCAAGATCAAAAAGTAGTTCAGCCGATGAAGGCAAAACCATGAACTGATTTAGCCAATTAAGGCAAGATCAAAAAGTGATTCAGCCGTTGAAGGCAAAACCATAAACTGATTCAGCCAATTAAGGCAAGGTCAAAAAGTGATTCAGCCGTTGAAGGCAAAGCCATGAACTGATTCAGCCAATTAAGGCAAGATCAAAAAGTGGTTCAGCCGATGAAGGCAAGATCAAAAAGTGATTCAGCCGTTGAAGGCAAAGCCATGAACTGATTCAGCCAATTAAGGCAAGATCAAAAAGTAGTTCAGCCGATGAAGGCAAAACCATGAACTGATTTAGCCAATTAAGGCAAGATCAAAAAGTGATTCAGCTAATTAAGGCAAGAACAAAAAGTGATTCAGCCGTTGTGGCGAAATCATAAAATGATTCAGCCAATTAAGGCAAGATCAAAAAGTGATTCAGCCGTTGAAGGCGAAATCATAAACTGATTCAGCCAATTAAGGCAAGAACGAAAAGTGGTTCAGCCGATGAAGGCAGAACCATGAACTGATTCAGCCAATTAAGGCAAGATCAAAAAGTGATTCAGCCGTTGAAGGCAAAACCATAAACTGATTCAGCCAATTAAGGCAAGGTCAAAAAGTGATTCAGCCGTTGAAGGCAAAGCCATGAACTGATTCAGCCAATTAAGGCAAGATCAAAAAGTGGTTCAGCCGATGAAGGCAAAACCATGAACTGATTCAGCCAATTAAGGCAAGATCAAAAAGTGATTCAGCCGTTGAAGGCAAAGCCATGAACTGATTCAGCCAATTAAGGCAAGATCAAAAAGTAGTTCAGCCGATGAAGGCAAAACCATGAACTGATTTAGCCAATTAAGGCAAGATCAAAAAGTGATTCAGCTAATTAAGGCAAGAACAAAAAGTGATTCAGCCGTTGTGGCGAAATCATAAAATGATTCAGCCAATTAAGGCAAGATCAAAAAGTGATTCAGCTGATGAAGGCAAAACCATGAACTGATTCAGCCAATTAAGGCAAGATCAAAAAGTGGTTCAGCCGATGAAGGCAAAACCATGAACTGATTCAGCCAATTAAGGCAAGATCAAAAAGTGATTCAGCCGTTGAAGGCAAAACCATGAACTGATTCACTTAATTAAGGCAAGATCAAAAAGTGGTTCAGCTGATGAAGGCAAAACCATGAACTGATTCAGCCAATTAAGGCAAGATCAAAAAGTGATTTAGCCGTTGAAGGCGAAATCATAAACTGATTCAGACAATTAAGGCAAGATCAAAAAGTGATTCACTCGTTGAAGGCAAAATCATAAACTGATTCAGCCAATTAAGGCAAGATCAAAAAGTGCTTCAGCCGATGAAGGCAAAACCATGAACTGATTCAGCCAATTAAGGCAAGATCAAAAAGTGATTTAGCCGTTGAAGGCGAAATCATAAACTGATTCAGACAATTAAGGCAAGATCAAAAAGTGATTCACTCGTTGAAGGCAAAATCATAAACTGATTCAGCCAATTAAGGCAAGATCAAAAAGAGATTCAGCCGTTGAAGGCAAAACCATGAACTGATTCAGCCAATTAAGGCAAGATCAAAAAGTGATTTAGCCGTTGAAGGCGAAATCATAAACTGATTCAGACAATTAAGGCAAGATCAAAAAGTGATTCAGCCGTTGAAGGCAAAATCATAAACTGATTCAGCCAATTAAGGCAAGATCAAAAAGTGCTTCAGCCGATGAAGGCAAAACCATGAACTGATTCAGCCAATTAAGGCAAGATCAAAAAGTGATTTAGCCGTTGAAGGCGAAATCATAAACTGATTCAGACAATTAAGGCAAGATCAAAAAGTGATTCACTCGTTGAAGGCAAAATCATAAACTGATTCAGCCAATTAAGGCAAGATCAAAAAGTGATTCAGCCGTTGAAGGCGAAATCATAAAATGATTCAGCCAATTAAGGCAAGATCAAAAAGTAATTCAGCCATTGAAGGCAAAACCATGAACTGATTCAGCCAATTAAGGCAAGATCAAAAAGTGATTCAGCCGTTGAAGGCAAAACCATGAACTGATTTAGCCAATTAAGGCAAGATCAAAAAGTGGTTCAGCCGATGAAGGCAAAACCATGAACTGATTCAGCCAATTAAGGCAAGATCAAAAAGTGATTTAGCCGTTGAAGGCGAAATCATAAACTGATTCAGACAATTAAGGCAAGATCAAAAAGTGATTCACTCGTTGAAGGCAAAATCATAAACTGATTCAGCCAATTAAGGCAAGATCAAAAAGTGCTTCAGCCGATGAAGGCAAAACCATGAACTGATTCAGCCAATTAAGGCAAGATCAAAAAGTGATTTAGCCGTTGAAGGCGAAATCATAAACTGATTCAGACAATTAAGGCAAGATCAAAAAGTGATTCACTCGTTGAAGGCAAAATCATAAACTGATTCAGCCAATTAAGGCAAGATCAAAAAGAGATTCAGCCGTTGAAGGCAAAACCATGAACTGATTCAGCCAATTAAGGCAAGATCAAAAAGTGGTTCAGCTGATGAAGGCAAAACCATGAACTGATTCAGCCAATTAAGGCAAGAACAAAAAGTGCTTCAGCCGATGAAGGAAAAACCATGAACTGATTCAGCCAATTAAGGCAAGATCAAAAAGTGATTCAGCTAATTAAGGCAAGAACAAAAAGTGATTCAGCCGTTGAAGGCGAAATCATAAACTGATTCAGACAATTAAGGCAAGATCAAAAAGTGATTCAGCCGTTGAAGGCAAAATCATAAACTGATTCAGCCAATTAAGGCAAGATCAAAAAGTAATTCAGCCGTTGAAGGCAAAGCCATGAACTGATTCAGCCAATTAAGGCAAGATCAAAAAGTGGTTCAGCTGATGAAGGCAAAACCATGAACTGATTCAGCCAATTAAGGCAAGAACAAAAAGTGGTTCATCCGATGAAGGCAAAACCATGAACTGATTCAGACAATTAAGGCAAGATCAAAAAGCGGTTCAGCCGATGAAGGCAAAACCATGAACTGATTCAGTCAATTAAGGCAAGATCAAAAGTGATTTAGCCGTCAAAGGCGAAATCATAAACTGATTCAGACAATTAAGGCAAGATCAAAAAGTGATTCAGCCGTTGAAGGCAAAATCATAAACTGATTCAGCCAATTAAGGCAAGATCAAAAAGTGATTCAGCCGTTGAAGGCGAAATCATAAACTGATTCAGCCAATTAAGGCAAGAACGAAAAGTGGTTCAGCCGATGAAGGCAGAACCATGAACTGATTCAGCCAATTAAGGCAAGATCAAAAAGTGATTCAGCCGTTGAAGGCAAAACCATAAACTGATTCAGCCAATTAAGGCAAGATCAAAAAGTGATTCAGCCGTTGAAGGCAAAGCCATGAACTGATTCAGCCAATTAAGGCAAGATCAAAAAGTGGTTCAGCCGATGAAGGCAAAACCATGAACTGATTCAGCCAATTAAGGCAAGATCAAAAAGTGATTCAGCCGTTGAAGGCAAAGCCATGAACTGATTCAGCCAATTAAGGCAAGATCAAAAAGTAGTTCAGCCGATGAAGGCAAAACCATGAACTGATTTAGCCAATTAAGGCAAGATCAAAAAGTGATTCAGCCGTTGAAGGCAAAACCATAAACTGATTCAGCCAATTAAGGCAAGGTCAAAAAGTGATTCAGCCGTTGAAGGCAAAGCCATGAACTGATTCAGCCAATTAAGGCAAGATCAAAAAGTGGTTCAGCCGATGAAGGCAAGATCAAAAAGTGATTCAGCCGTTGAAGGCAAAGCCATGAACTGATTCAGCCAATTAAGGCAAGATCAAAAAGTAGTTCAGCCGATGAAGGCAAAACCATGAACTGATTTAGCCAATTAAGGCAAGATCAAAAAGTGATTCAGCTAATTAAGGCAAGAACAAAAAGTGATTCAGCCGTTGTGGCGAAATCATAAAATGATTCAGCCAATTAAGGCAAGATCAAAAAGTGATTCAGCCGTTGAAGGCGAAATCATAAACTGATTCAGCCAATTAAGGCAAGAACGAAAAGTGGTTCAGCCGATGAAGGCAGAACCATGAACTGATTCAGCCAATTAAGGCAAGATCAAAAAGTGATTCAGCCGTTGAAGGCAAAACCATAAACTGATTCAGCCAATTAAGGCAAGGTCAAAAAGTGATTCAGCCGTTGAAGGCAAAGCCATGAACTGATTCAGCCAATTAAGGCAAGATCAAAAAGTGGTTCAGCCGATGAAGGCAAAACCATGAACTGATTCAGCCAATTAAGGCAAGATCAAAAAGTGATTCAGCCGTTGAAGGCAAAGCCATGAACTGATTCAGCCAATTAAGGCAAGATCAAAAAGTAGTTCAGCCGATGAAGGCAAAACCATGAACTGATTTAGCCAATTAAGGCAAGATCAAAAAGTGATTCAGCTAATTAAGGCAAGAACAAAAAGTGATTCAGCCGTTGTGGCGAAATCATAAAATGATTCAGCCAATTAAGGCAAGATCAAAAAGTGATTCAGCTGATGAAGGCAAAACCATGAACTGATTCAGCCAATTAAGGCAAGATCAAAAAGTGGTTCAGCCGATGAAGGCAAAACCATGAACTGATTCAGCCAATTAAGGCAAGATCAAAAAGTGATTCAGCCGTTGAAGGCAAAACCATGAACTGATTCACTTAATTAAGGCAAGATCAAAAAGTGGTTCAGCTGATGAAGGCAAAACCATGAACTGATTCAGCCAATTAAGGCAAGATCAAAAAGTGGTTCAGCTGATGAAGGCAAAACCATGAACTGATTCAGCCAATTAAGGCAAGAACAAAAAGTGCTTCAGCCGATGAAGGCAAAACCATGAACTGATTCAGCCAATTAAGGCAAGATCAAAAAGTGATTCAGCTGATGAAGGCAAAACCATGAACTGATTCAGCCAATTAAGGCAAGAACAAAAAGTGCTTCAGCCGATGAAGGCAAAACCATGAACTGATTCAGCCAATTAAGGCAAGATCTAAAAGTGGTTCAGCCGATGAAGGCAAAACCATGAACTGATTCAGCCAATTAAGGCAAGATCAAAAAGTGATTCAGCCGTTGAAGGCAAAACCATGAACTGATTCAGCCAATTAAGGCAAGATCAAAAAGTGGTTCAGCTAATTAAGGCAAAATCATGTACTGATTCAGTCAATTAAGGCAAGATCAAAAAGTGATTCATCCGTTGAAGGCGAAATCATAAACTGATTCAGCCAATTAAGGCAAGAACGAAAAGTGGTTCAGCCGATGAAGGCAAAACCATGAACTGATTCAGACAATTAAGGCAAGATCAAAAAGCGGTTCAGCCGATGAAGGCAAAACCATGAACTGATTCAGTCAATTAAGGCAAGATCAAAAGTGATTTAGCCGTCAAAGGCGAAATCATAAACTGATTCAGACAATTAAGGCAAGATCAAAAAGTGATTCAGCCGTTGAAGGCAAAATCATAAACTGATTCAGCCAATTAAGGCAAGATCAAAAAGTGATTCAGCCGTTGAAGGCGAAATCATAAACTGATTCAGCCAATTAAGGCAAGAACGAAAAGTGGTTCAGCCGATGAAGGCAGAACCATGAACTGATTCAGCCAATTAAGGCAAGATCAAAAAGTGATTCAGCCGTTGAAGGCAAAACCATAAACTGATTCAGCCAATTAAGGCAAGGTCAAAAAGTGATTCAGCCGTTGAAGGCAAAGCCATGAACTGATTCAGCCAATTAAGGCAAGATCAAAAAGTGGTTCAGCCGATGAAGGCAAAACCATGAACTGATTCAGCCAATTAAGGCAAGATCAAAAAGTGATTCAGCCGTTGAAGGCAAAGCCATGAACTGATTCAGCCAATTAAGGCAAGATCAAAAAGTAGTTCAGCCGATGAAGGCAAAACCATGAACTGATTTAGCCAATTAAGGCAAGATCAAAAAGTGATTCAGCCGTTGAAGGCAAAACCATAAACTGATTCAGCCAATTAAGGCAAGGTCAAAAAGTGATTCAGCCGTTGAAGGCAAAGCCATGAACTGATTCAGCCAATTAAGGCAAGATCAAAAAGTGTTTCAGCCGATGAAGGCAAAACCATGAACTGATTCAGCCAATTAAGGCAAGATCAAAAAGTGATTCAGCCGTTGAAGGCAAAGCCATGAACTGATTCAGCCAATTAAGGCAAGATCAAAAAGTAGTTCAGCCGATGAAGGCAAAACCATGAACTGATTTAGCCAATTAAGGCAAGATCAAAAAGTGATTCAGCTAATTAAGGCAAGAACAAAAAGTGATTCAGCCGTTGTGGCGAAATCATAAAATGATTCAGCCAATTAAGGCAAGATCAAAAAGTGATTCAGCCGTTGAAGGCGAAATCATAAACTGATTCAGCCAATTAAGGCAAGAACGAAAAGTGGTTCAGCCGATGAAGGCAGAACCATGAACTGATTCAGCCAATTAAGGCAAGATCAAAAAGTGATTCAGCCGTTGAAGGCAAAACCATAAACTGATTCAGCCAATTAAGGCAAGGTCAAAAAGTGATTCAGCCGTTGAAGGCAAAGCCATGAACTGATTCAGCCAATTAAGGCAAGATCAAAAAGTTGTTCAGCCGATGAAGGCAAAACCATGAACTGATTCAGCCAATTAAGGCAAGATCAAAAAGTGATTCAGCCGTTGAAGGCAAAGCCATGAACTGATTCAGCCAATTAAGGCAAGATCAAAAAGTAGTTCAGCCGATGAAGGCAAAACCATGAACTGATTTAGCCAATTAAGGCAAGATCAAAAAGTGATTCAGCTAATTAAGGCAAGAACAAAAAGTGATTCAGCCGTTGTGGCGAAATCATAAAATGATTCAGCCAATTAAGGCAAGATCAAAAAGTGATTCAGCTGATGAAGGCAAAACCATGAACTGATTCAGCCAATTAAGGCAAGATCAAAAAGTGGTTCAGCCGATGAAGGCAAAACCATGAACTGATTCAGCCAATTAAGGCAAGATCAAAAAGTGATTCAGCCGTTGAAGGCAAAACCATGAACTGATTCACTTAATTAAGGCAAGATCAAAAAGTGGTTCAGCTGATGAAGGCAAAACCATGAACTGATTCAGCCAATTAAGGCAAGATCAAAAAGTGGTTCAGCTGATGAAGGCAAAACCATGAACTGATTCAGCCAATTAAGGCAAGAACAAAAAGTGCTTCAGCCGATGAAGGCAAAACCATGAACTGATTCAGCCAATTAAGGCAAGATCAAAAAGTGATTCAGCTGATGAAGGCAAAACCATGAACTGATTCAGCCAATTAAGGCAAGAACAAAAAGTGCTTCAGCCGATGAAGGCAAAACCATGAACTGATTCAGCCAATTAAGGCAAGATCTAAAAGTGGTTCAGCCGATGAAGGCAAAACCATGAACTGATTCAGCCAATTAAGGCAAGATCAAAAAGCGGTTCAGCCGATGAAGGCAAAACCATGAACTGATTCAGCCAATTAAGGCAAGATCAAAAAGTGATTCAGCCGTTGAAGGCGAAATCATAAACTGATTCAGACAATTAAGGCAAGATCAAAAAGTGATTCAGCCGTTGAAGGCAAAATCATAAACTGATTCAGCCAATTAAGGCAAGATCAAAAAGTGATTCAGCCGTTGAAGGCGAAATCATAAAATGATTCAGCCAATTAAGGCAAGATCAAAAAGTAATTCAGCCATTGAAGGCAAAACCATGAACTGATTTAGCCAATTAAGGCAAGATCAAAAAGTGGTTCAGCCGATGAAGGCAAAACCATGAACTGATTCAGCCAATTAAGGCAAGATCAAAAAGTAGTTCAGCCGATGAAGGCAAAACCATGAACTGATTTAGCCAATTAAGGCAAGATCAAAAAGTGATTCAGCTAATTAAGGCAAGAACAAAAAGTGATTCAGCCGTTGTGGCGAAATCATAAAATGATTCAGCCAATTAAGGCAAGATCAAAAAGTGATTCAGCTGATGAAGGCAAAACCATGAACTGATTCAGCCAATTAAGGCAAGATCAAAAAGTGGTTCAGCCGATGAAGGCAAAACCATGAACTGATTCAGCCAATTAAGGCAAGATCAAAAAGTGATTCAGCCGTTGAAGGCAAAACCATGAACTGATTCACTTAATTAAGGCAAGATCAAAAAGTGGTTCAGCTGATGAAGGCAAAACCATGAACTGATTCAGCCAATTAAGGCAAGATCAAAAAGTGGTTCAGCTGATGAAGGCAAAACCATGAACTGATTCAGCCAATTAAGGCAAGAACAAAAAGTGCTTCAGCCGATGAAGGCAAAACCATGAACTGATTCAGCCAATTAAGGCAAGATCAAAAAGTGATTCAGCTGATGAAGGCAAAACCATGAACTGATTCAGCCAATTAAGGCAAGAACAAAAAGTGCTTCAGCCGATGAAGGCAAAACCATGAACTGATTCAGCCAATTAAGGCAAGATCTAAAAGTGGTTCAGCCGATGAAGGCAAAACCATGAACTGATTCAGCCAATTAAGGCAAGATCAAAAAGCGGTTCAGCCGATGAAGGCAAAACCATGAACTGATTCAGCCAATTAAGGCAAGATCAAAAAGTGATTCAGCCGTTGAAGGCGAAATCATAAACTGATTCAGACAATTAAGGCAAGATCAAAAAGTGATTCAGCCGTTGAAGGCAAAATCATAAACTGATTCAGCCAATTAAGGCAAGATCAAAAAGTGATTCAGCCGTTGAAGGCGAAATCATAAAATGATTCAGCCAATTAAGGCAAGATCAAAAAGTAATTCAGCCATTGAAGGCAAAACCATGAACTGATTCAGCCAATTAAGGCAAGATCAAAAAGTGATTCAGCCGTTGAAGGCAAAACCATGAACTGATTTAGCCAATTAAGGCAAGATCAAAAAGTGGTTCAGCCGATGAAGGCAAAACCATGAACTGATTCAGCCAATTAAGGCAAGATCAAAAAGTGATTTAGCCGTTGAAGGCGAAATCATAAACTGATTCAGACAATTAAGGCAAGATCAAAAAGTGATTCACTCGTTGAAGGCAAAATCATAAACTGATTCAGCCAATTAAGGCAAGATCAAAAAGTGCTTCAGCCGATGAAGGCAAAACCATGAACTGATTCAGCCAATTAAGGCAAGATCAAAAAGTGATTTAGCCGTTGAAGGCGAAATCATAAACTGATTCAGACAATTAAGGCAAGATCAAAAAGTGATTCACTCGTTGAAGGCAAAATCATAAACTGATTCAGCCAATTAAGGCAAGATCAAAAAGAGATTCAGCCGTTGAAGGCAAAACCATGAACTGATTCAGCCAATTAAGGCAAGATCAAAAAGTGGTTCAGCTAATGAAGGCAAAACCATGAACTGATTCAGCCAATTAAGGCAAGAACAAAAAGTGCTTCAGCCGATGAAGGAAAAACCATGAACTGATTCAGCCAATTAAGGCAAGATCAAAAAGTGATTCAGCTAATTAAGGCAAGAACAAAAAGTGATTCAGCCGTTGAAGGCGAAATCATAAACTGATTCAGACAATTAAGGCAAGATCAAAAAGTGATTCAGCCGTTGAAGGCAAAATCATAAACTGATTCAGCCAATTAAGGCAAGATCAAAAAGTAATTCAGCCGTTGAAGGCAAAGCCATGAACTGATTCAGCCAATTAAGGCAAGATCAAAAAGTGGTTCAGCCGATGAAGGCAAAACCATGAACTGATTCAGCCAATTAAGACAAGATCAAAAAGTGATTCAGCTAATTAAGGCAAAATCATGTACTGACTCAGTCAATTAAGGCAAGATCAAAAAGTGATACAGCCGTTGAAGGCAAAACTATGAACTGATTCAGCCAATTAAGGCAAGATCAAAAAGTGGTTCAGCTGATGAAGGCAAAACCATGAACTGATTCAGCCAATTAAGGCTGTTAGGCAATTGTCTCCTTCGGTTTATGAATTGGGTTCGGACAATAATCGTCGTGTAGCTAAGGTTCATGTGTCTGCTCTCAAACGTTTTGTGCCTCCGCGTTCTCAGCAA